>REGL01002251.1:27815-41561 GCA_004194395.1 Aurelia aurita complex sp. Pacific
TAGAAGGATTATATCCTTCTAATTCTTATTTTGAAATTTTGGTTTTGTAAGTCTAATATTTTTGCTGATGTCAGCATTTATTTATTTTGTACGAGAAAAATAGTGATTTTTGTCTAAAATTGATTATAAATTACTTCTAAAAATAGCAAAAAATGCTAAATATACATAAAAAGACCGGCTGCATCATATTATGTCACTCATTTGTCTAAAAATGAAGCATAACATGGTTTTTCGTCAGTACGCATGCGCAACAACCAATTGTTGATGACGTCATCAAAAATCAATAAACTATGTATTAAATGAAAGCTTGTTTCAAGATGAGTTCAAAAATGTTTGTCTCATTGCCATAGAGCCAGTGGTTCCAAATCTATAACTTAAAAGGTATTTATTTGGCGGAGCACTCAATTTAAAGTCATGTGTTAACCCCCGGAATTAGTTTCAACATTTTTGAAATTGACATGAAAAGATGTCTAATAGATAGAAACTAAAAGTCACAAAAAAACTAGACTATTCTAGAGATACTCGATGAGCTGTGTGGAAATGTTTACTAGGGGGGGCACTTTGTGCCCCCCCCCCCTAGTCTGGATAGGGTTAAAGGACAAATCCGGGGTTGGTATGATTGATGATAAAATACAAGATAATACTGCTATGAATGATGTATGATACTTCTTTCCACTATATTTCACCTTCTCCTTGTGAAATTACGTATTCAAATAAGCAATTTGAGCGAAGTGCCGTCATATCGCGCAAACACAAACGAGGCTGTGTGATTGTTTTTCGCCTCTTTATCGTTGCAAGCCTCTCTATCGTGTTCTTGTGCCATCTTTAATGCATGAGTACACGATAAGGAGGCAAGCAACGATTAAGAGGCGAAAAAACAATCGCAGTCTCGTTTTCGTTTATGCAATATGACGTCACTTCACTCAAATTTCTTATTTGAATACATAATTTCACAAAGAGAAGGCGAAAAATAGTGGAAAAAGTATCATACATCATTCATAGCAGTATTATCTTGTATTTTTATCATCAATCATACCAACCCCGGACTTGTCCTTTAAGTTACGCTCATCTCATTGAGTTGAATTGTTGTTGTTGTTGTCGCTGCAGCGATATCAGTTCAGACCGGTTCAGACAAAAATCAAAACTATGACATGTAATTGAGTCTATGTCAGTTGGCCAATTCAGTGTGCTTGGAATGCATGCTACTCTGCTTAGGGTTCATCGAGAGACAACCAAATTAGGCCATGCGCGAAAAGAAACATAATTTTCTCACCAATTGTGTATTTTTGTGTCAATCCTTGGGTACAATGTGCCTGCTTTGATTTGACAGTTCCCATAACCGACTGCGCATGCATAGTGTTTCGCAGTGCTCAGCTTCATCCTCAACCTGTTAAAAAATGCACTACGAAGCAACATGCGAGGGCAGTTACGGGGGAGGTCAAGCAACACATTGCGCAAAAGATTTGACACAAAAATACACATTAGGTGAGGAAATTATATGTTTCTTTTTGCGCATGATTTGGCAGAAACTTCGACCATAATTAGCATAGGTTCCAAATCTTTTTCTCGACGTAAAAAGGTGGGTGTAAAATTCAATGACCTATTTCTTCTGTTTTAATGACTTGAAAGAAACTTTAGATACTTATCTATAATTCTACTGTTGGATAGACTTGCTCCAAGTCTATTTCGTCAAAAAAAATTTCGTCAAAAAAAATTGAAGGGAAAAGTGAAAAGAGAAATATGTTTTGTAATATACTTTCCGGTAGACTTATTACAGTTGACAAAACAGACTTGGGGCAAGTCTAACTGTTGGACTTTCCAGAAATTTTGAATAATTTTTCGAAATTACAGCGTATCTTACATTTCAACTAATTTGAGGATGTGACGTCATCAAATTTCTAAATCATAAACCAGATGAGTGACAGACTTTTGCTTGCTACCATATTGTAGGCATTCATAAACTATGGTGTTCTTCGAAGTTACGTCAAGTTGCGTCAAACAGTTTAGAAATTACGATGGTTTTAAGTTTTTTTGAAAATTTTTCTTGAATTCTTGCAAAAGAAAAAAATCACCCTAAATCTGAAAATGTCGAAGATTTCCGAAAAGCCCAACGGTAGAATTATAGAGAAATAGCTAAAGTTTCTTTGAAGTCATTCAGTTCAAAGAAATAGGTCACCCAATTTTACACCAGCCTTTTTTAAAGATTTGGAACCTATGCTACCATAATTGGTTCACCCCTCAGTAGTTGATGATGAGGGTGGAAAGCAATTTACCTTAAAGAAATGAGATTTTTGATTTTAGCATTGATGAGTTTGACACACCTCTAATAGGAACACGACGGTCCAGATAATTCCTCAATCTAATAATTTCATCATTTCTATCTATTTATTGATTTATCTATTTTTCAACGCTCTATCTTCTTAAAAGATCCAGCATTTTCATTTTAACTTTGATCTAATCTGAATACAATCTCTTTCTCTATAAGAGTGTCAGAAAGTCAAAGTTTGTCTGCTTTTGGATTCTGAAGGATAATGTTTCCAAACCACAGTACACCGAAGTGTTAATGTGAAGACGAAGGCTGTCAAGTTTTGGATCACAAATACTTTAGTTACAGTCTCCACAATCAAAAGGTTTGGCTTTTGCATTGCATCATCTAGCAGTTCATTGACAGCATAAAGTCCAATGCAAAACACAAACAGTTTTTTGAGGTAACCATTCATTTAGCAACGACGAAAATAACTACAAACCAAAAATAAGCACACACAGCAGTTGGGCACTAATCCTAATCAAAAATCCCAATGCAGAAACAGTGCCATGCCAAATCAACTAACATGTTGGCTATCAATGTTTTCAAATTGTTCTTTCATTTCATTCCATTTGCAAATCATCAATTCCTCCCTCGCACGATATTTTGAATGCAGTGTATTTTGGGGATAAGGATTACCACTTTTCAAAATTGGAAGAAATGTAATTAAAGGAGGAATGACGTGAGCGTGCGTAGGGATGTTGCGTTCTTTACATTTTCAGATAAAACAATAATTCAAAGTCGATTTACGCGTACAATCCGATAGGAAAGGAATGCAACAAATCCCGCCCAATACTCCATTTTTGGAAAGACAGTCAATTACGTGAGAACATAAATAATTTTGCTCAATGCCAAAAATAGCCAATATTTGTACCGGTGCTGAAAATAGAATCAGATGGACGTTTTGCGCTTTATGTCGAACAGTATCATGAAAATGAAACCAAAAGCTAACAGAACCCGCTTTGAAAGCAAAATTATAGCATAATTCCTCTGAAACAAAGGTCAGTGTCAAATCCACCTGGTCCTCTAAATTTTTGGCCCATCACGATACTCCTTCCAAGTCCATTTCGTAAATTCATTGCGCAAGTATGATTCGCATAGGGCGAGTCGAAGACTAAAACTGCGACAGGCATCTTGTCTGTTGTTATTCGCAGACAATTTTTCACCTGATGTCTAATTTGAGACAGAACGCAGTTTTTTCCCCATGTTTTGATGTTTTTCCTTTGATTATTCATATGTATGTCATCTTAGTTTTTTGTGATGCCACGGAATAGTCATAGTACTTTGCATCCAGTGGCATCGTCCTTGTTAGTGTAGTTAAAGGGAGTACAAAGACCAGCAGCCTTTGCCGTCGTTTCTCTTTGTTTTTGTGAATTTCGTAAAGTCAGTTATTCTGGAAGCTGTGGAGAGCAAGTCGCTGACTTCGCGAAAAGCATGCTGGTCTTTGTACTCCCCTTAAGTATTTTGTAAGTAGCGTAACTAGTAAATTTGTATTGAATATTTATATTGGAATGTAAAAAAAGACTAAAAGGGAATGGACATGTTAAAAGCTGGCCCCAGCTAAGTCAAAATATACTCTGTTGTATTTGATAACTTTGCCACGTACCGTTTCATTATGTAGCCAAAGAAACAAAATGGGGGATGGGTGTAGACTTATGATGATGAGTCTCAGTTTTCCGCATTGAATTGGATGATGTTATGGCTTCAAACTGAGACTCAAGACCATACAGCTTCAAAACGCAGACTAATTTAGGCCATCTCCACCGCGTTTACGGCGGGACCAATCAGATCGCTACACGCTCGAAGGATGGAAGACGCTCGATTTTTCTTCAGATCTCTCGTAACGTAAGATTCTAGTCTCTGTTTTGAATTAGTTTGGTCGCGAGTCCTTGTTTTGAGTGAAAATAAAACATCAGATTAAAAACGTTGAACGAAAACGATCAATCACGTCGTCAGTCTAGCGTGGGTGTTTCTTTAGGCTATCTATAGTCCCAACTCAACTGTGTCGATTCCATTCTCACTTTCATCCGATCCCTGAAAGATATGGGTGCTATAAAGCATTGTTGTAAAAAGAACCATAGGGTTGACTTCCTGTCTATGGCATTTCAAAGTGGGGAGTCGTAGGTTGCACTGGGAAAACAGTAAAAGGAGAACAGTTCTCGTTTGGAATCGCAAATTGGAGTTCCCTGATCCAAAGTTCCTCATTCCGCAGTTTAAAACCGGAATAAGATTGGTGTCAGACGGACTTTACAAAATAAACTTCTGATAAATCTACCCTTGACCTTGACTTATCAAAGTCTCACTTTCTTTCCTCAGTCGATTGAGCGATAAAAACACAAATGGTAAAAGGCGCTGGTCTACCACATCCCCATTTTGTCTAGGACACATCTGCGCCTGGATCGCAGTAGTAGACAAGACCTAACCGATTTCACGACCCCTTGTCATGCATGACTCATGACACTCGAGTGGTGATGCTCTACCTGGGTTTGAACGGGATTGAACCCTGTCCGCCCGACTGTTCTGGCTGCAAAGTCAGAGGAATACACCACTGCGCCATCACACCTCATCACATCGTAACCACCTCCAAAAAGGGCCCCCTTTTTACTGGAAAAGGGCCCCTTTGGCAAAATAAGGGACTTCTTTAGTAGTTTTACATTTTGAATAATGGACATCTCATTTCACATTTGAATCCTTCCGTGTTAGTGTACTTGTTCAAAGAAATGAATATAGTCAGAGAGTGAAGATACGGATGGCGAAGAAAGGAGCACCGTTGCAGAAAAAGTAAAGGTCCCCTCCACTCCTGTAAAAAAATGGTTCTCGAGATCAGTGGCGTGACCACGGGGGAGGGGGCAATTGCCACCCCCCCCCCCACATTTTTCGAAACGTGGTCCTCGAGATTCCTCTAAAACCGAAGAAAAAATAGCTGGGTATAGGTTGGGAAAGAATTTTCCAAGAAATGTCAAACCTTGGCACTGGCAAGCATCATATTGGGAGATGCATTCTAAGCCAAAGTAAAGGACCTTTCTTCAAAAATTTTCCTCGTGCTCTGATTCATAGGATAACTGTCACAAAACGATCAAGGTTTCCTTATCGCTAAAGGCAAGCATTATATTAGGAGATGCATTCTAAGCCAAAGTAAAGGACCTTTCTTCAAAAATTTTTCTCGTGCTCTGATTCATAGGATCACTGTCGCAAAACGATCCAGGTTTCCTTGTCGCTAAAGGCAAGCATGCTATTGGGAAATGCATTCTAAGCCAAAGTAAAGGGCGTAGCCACAAAAAGTTTCCTTGGGGATTCGCCCTCAGACGCCTCAGACCCCCTACTTAATTTAACATGGCCACGCATTTTCAAAGAAAGTGACTAAGGAATTGCGACAAAATTTGCTCATATGACCGCACCCGCACCATTTAGACCACGCCTACTTAGGGCCCCCTTAACTTCCATGGCCGGTACAAAAATCGGAGCCAGTCCGCCACTGGACATGGGTGACTGCTCTATTCAAATTCCCTGGAAAAAGTTCCTATCTGCAAAGAATCGCCGTTATGTTTAAAGCCTCCCAGTGAAAAGAAAATTGCAGTTCTGCTTCATGAAATGCTTGCCTTCGAAAAGGCACGTACATGTATGGTAACGAGTTCGTGAGTACAGCTGATCATTCACCATTTACTAATGTCCGATGTATACTGTAATCCTTAGCACAGTTGATCATTTACAATTCACTATGTCTTATGTATACTTCGGCTGTTAAGGCATGACATCAGGGGTAGAGGTTTAATTGACATATTAATATTGCATGCTGTTCGATCCACCCTTCATGATCCTCCATATTGGCATATTGAGAACACTCTCTAAATCCAAAATCTCTTTGTTGGCACGCCTTTTTCTTTTGAGTTTTTCACAAGATAACTTACAGCCGAGAACACAGCCAGAACATGTTGGTAGCTTTTTATACTTGTTTAAAGTTAACGTTACACGCAGCGGTGTTAAGTCATCCTTTGTCGTACAGCAAACCAAGTCATTCAATCTAAATTTCCAGGAGAAACGTAAAGCGGACTGTGAAATCCACTAATCCACTAAAATCTGTGGATAAGGTAGATTTATTTTTTTTAATAAGAAACCAGTTTACAATATACGATTGGATCTTCAAATCAAGAAATCCACAGTATTCACCCGAGTATTCAATCAAAAATATAAAGAATTTTCTTTTATGGATTTTGATCATATACCGTTAAGGGGCTGATTACAGTATATGAAAGTTTTCAGTCCATTCGTAACTTATCTTGGTAACTTTAACCGTGCCGAAATTTGAATCGATTTTATGGTGGTTTCAACCTCGACTTATGACGATGAGTCTCTTGTATCCCTGCGTTACCTCGAAGCGCCATCTTGAAGTCAAAGAGCACAGGGAAACAAGAGATTCATCGTCATAAGTCTAGTTTCAACCAAGGCTGAAATCCGCATTTTGCGAGGGAAATCATTTCAAAAGGGCATGCGCATGCTCCAGTAATTCAGCCCAGTTAAAGATTGTGATTTGCAATTATATTGGAATTTTTAGCCCGTTTGATCGAGCTGAAAATCCTAGCCAGTTTGATAACAGCGGAGCGGGCTGAAATTTATCATGTAATCGCAACTTTGTTTTTGCAGCAATTTGACCACAACACAGGGCTGAAATTTCAGACCGGCTAAAGTTAAAAACGGTCTGAAAACTCTCGTATAATCAGCCCCTAAAAATTCAATTGGATTTCAAAAATCTCAAGATTCTCATCAAACACCTGACGAGATACTGACCTACTCATGTTTGGCTATCAAATATAAAAATGCAATATGTGGGGGTGGCTACCAAATGTGTGAACTTGCTTGAAATCTTACTATTAATCATTTTTACTGGATCATAAATCTTATCAATACAATTTCCAAGGATTAAAATAGTTTAACGAGTTTATGATCCAGAAAAGAATTTGGTATTTAAGGTTTTACGGTATGAAGATAATTTGAAAATAATTACTGGGTAAGCGTAACAAAGAAGTATGGACATGTTAAAGTTAGTTGACGGAGATAAATAGCGAAATAACTCAAGAGCTGCATATGTAGGTCTAAAATTACCCTTTTGTGTTTTATGATTTTGAGACGTGCGCGCCAGAGTAACTGAATATGATATTTTCAAGACGTGCAAGATTTCAGAGAGCAATATGCCTAGCTTCCTGGCATTCCTGTAATAACGATCCTACAATGATTTATCCATCTTATGGTGTCAAATCTGTCTAACATGAAATAAGCCGACGTCAAATGTTGCTATAGGATCGCGGGAAACTTCTGTCTTGTATGCGCTTTCTGTGCGCTTTCTTTATTTCAGTGCCAATTAGCAGAGATAAAACGTTAATCAATTGCTTTAACGAGCGTGACGGACTTTCTTTCTTTCTTTCTTCCTGACCTGGAGCCCCCTCTTAGATTACAAAGTACTTTGTAATCAAAAACCAAAACCAGTCGATCTCTTTTGTAGCCCCAGTGCAATGGTGCACTCGAGTTTATGAGCCCAGTGTTTTCAGTATGACCAATACCCAAGAAACTAGAACCCATTCAAAATGCATACCAATACCCCCCAAAAAATAAATCAATCTCTTGTCCGTTATGTTCGCCAGGTTTGCGAGTTTGAGAGCTAATGCAAATAACATAATGTTCGGCGCTCCAAGTCCAAAGTCGGCCTTAGTGGTATACGCAACTGTAGGCGATCAGAATTTTAACTGTGCGGTCTTCGAAACAATTTGGAGCCCCAAATAAATAAACCTTAAGATTGAGACATACTTCAATCGCGAGGTTNTTATGATCCAGAAAAGAATTTGGTATTTAAGGTTTTACGGTATGAAGATAATTTGAAAATAATTACTGGGTAAGCGTAACAAAGAAGTATGGACATGTTAAAGTTAGTTGACGGAGATAAATAGCGAAATAACTCAAGAGCTGCATATGTAGGTCTAAAATTACCCTTTTGTGTTTTATGATTTTGAGACGTGCGCGCCAGAGTAACTGAATATGATATTTTCAAGACGTGCAAGATTTCAGAGAGCAATATGCCTAGCTTCCTGGCATTCCTGTAATAACGATCCTACAAAAACCAAAACCAGTCGATCTCTTTTGTAGCCCCAGTGCAATGGTGCACTCGAGTTTATGAGCCCAGTGTTTTCAGTATGACCAATACCCAAGAAACTAGAACCCATTCAAAATGCATACCAATACCCCCCAAAAAATAAATCAATCTCTTGTCCGTTATGTTCGCCAGGTTTGCGAGTTTGAGAGCTAATGCAAATAACATAATGTTCGGCGCTCCAAGTCCAAAGTCGGCCTTAGTGGTATACGCAACTGTAGGCGATCAGAATTTTAACTGTGCGGTCTTCGAAACAATTTGGAGCCCCAAATAAATAAACCTTAAGATTGAGACATACTTCAATCGCGAGGTTTTTAGTTATTCATTTACAATAAACTCCCTATAAAGTGCACAATACAATTCAATTCAATCAATTCAGGCTGAATGGGACCAAATAATTGGGTCCTCTTGAAAAAGAGGTGTCCGCTTTGAAGCAGCGTTCGCTATAAAATTGGTGGATATTCAGGATGATTGCTAAATAGAAGTGGTTACAGTGAATCACTTTCTTCTTCCATGATGGCCTAACGGTTTCAGGGTCCAGTCCAGTCAGTTTGAGGGTATTATGAAATGGCTAGACTTATGACGAAGAGTCTCTCGTTTCCCTGTGCTCTTTGACTTGATGATGGCGCTTCGGCCAACAGTGCAGCAACAACAACAACAACAATTCAACTCAATTAGATGAGCGTAACTAGAGGGTCATTATGTAGTGAGGCTATGAAATGGCTACCAAATGGCCTTACTTGTCAAACACTGGGGGTATTCTAAGATTCCTGGACAGTTATAAGATTTCAACTCAATATGCTCCTCTACATGGCAATATGGTCGTTGCAGCAATAATAATCAACAAATTTGAAGTTTTCTTGCCTTGTTCGATCAGTTTTTACAATAGAAACAGTTGAAAACTGCAGAAAATTTCCATTACTAGTGCAAAATGGCCAAATTTTAGGTCCATGAACTACCATTTGGGGGTTTCTGTAAAAAGATACTACCATTTGGGGGTATTTTTCAAATTTTTGCTTTTGGCCCTCTTTAACCCTGACTTCACCCCCTGTTAGGCCACAATGGGAGGACCCTCCGTCCCTGGGGTGTCTTTTCAACAGAAAATGTGTCATTTTGTCCAACAACGTTTCGAATCTTCCGAAACTGACGTGCAGAGAATACCAGGCAACTGTACTTTACAACTGACGTGCTTTGCTTCAAAGCCCACAGTCCCAAAGGACTCTCATCTCACTTTTATTTATTGGGTTTTTTAGCTTGAAAATAAAAACATGACGTTTTTCCTGTATCATGAAGCCAAATGTCAATCCATCGGAAAGATGGATAAATGATGGTCATAAATAAAATACTACGCAATGGGAATGACTAATTAGGTATCTATCCAGAAGGCCTGAAAGCCAAAATGTTTCTCTATGTATGATTTATAGAGGTGGGTTGTGGGTACAAATTGTAACGAATGTCCGAAACCTGATATTCTGATCATCTCCAGCCAGACGTCTCTGATGAACATCATCCTGGTCCCACCGTCCTTGATGTACCTATTACGTCTTGTCGGATTCGAGCTTTCTTATTAAGTCGCAATTTATAACTTTCTGGCTAAAATTGCCATCTTTTGTCCTTGTCATTACAACTGCTCAAAATACGGGCTTTCCATGCGGTAGGTTATTAATTTTTCTCCTGAGAGGATAAAATAAAGACCATTCGAAAGAGCGATAACATCTTGTCTGTAGCCAGGCTGGGGTCAGTTTGGCTTTCAATTGTCTGAAGATCGTCTCAGCTGTTGTATCTTCGACCTTCGTTTAATATGCTGTCTGTCACTAGACCTACGTATCTGCTACCGTATCAATTTCTCAACTCGTTTGCTAATCTTATCTGGAAAAATGGCTGTAACAAACGTTCGAAAAACGATACAGTTAACAGTATAATAAATTGACCTGGCTGTCAGGTTAATGATGTCCTTTCTTCAGACGATTGCAAGATCACTTTTCGGGAAATTCATAAAAATGTTAGAACGCAAAGAAGGGCAGAAGAGAAGCCTCGTGAAGTTCACAAAGAAATTCTTTAGAAACTTTGATACTCATCAATAATATGAAGAGAAACAGTTCTATTTTTATGGCTTCTGGAAAGACATATAATTGGTCACTCCCATTTCCTTAAATCCTTTCTGTGGTCATGATCCATTAACTCTACTGATGTATTGACGTGTGGTTTAAATCATGCAGGAAAAGAGATATCATATCTTTTTCTCAAGGCTGATATATAGACAATACTGATTATGTCGTATGCTATCTGACAGTGCATGAAGTTATTAAACTGACGAAGGTAGATAAATGTTAAATGAGATATTAGCAATGTGCCATGGCAAGAGCCTTGTTGCACCCCAGAACTACCGCAGATTCTAAGTATGCTTTTTTGCCTGTTTGACACACCATGGAGAATAACGTTAAGTTGCCTTGTTTTACCAGTCTCTCGTCACGAAACTCGGCTATAAAGACACGTGGCATTTTCATTACAAAGAAAAGGTGCACATGAATTTTTTCCCTGTTTGGATGAGTTGTATGGCTCAGAAAAAATATGGGGTGTTTGCCAGCTTTTATTGATGCAAATTACTTTGCAAATTCGTTTCTTAAAAACTTCTTAAAATATATTTGGTTGAAATTGAAATTTTGTTGGGGAGATGAGATCGCTTTGTCCGAGGAAACTTACGTGTCCCCCCGTGCAGTGGGTCAAAGCGCATGCGCCCGTCAGAGTTTCAACCCCAAAACACTACTGCGCATGAGCTTTAACCTACTGCACG
The DNA here is from genome assembly GCA_004194395.1 of Aurelia aurita complex sp. Pacific. NCBI lineage: Eukaryota > Metazoa > Cnidaria > Scyphozoa > Semaeostomeae > Ulmaridae > Aurelia > Aurelia aurita complex sp. Pacific. The sequence continues at coordinate 39,054 of REGL01002251.1, forward strand.
GGGGGAAGCATGGGTTTCCTCGGGTGAAGCGTATCTCGTCTCCCCAACAAAATTGGTCTGTCCGTTCAACGATTTTAGTGAACTTGTGTTGGGCAAGGTTCCTAAAATGGGCATTCGATTCGATTACGTGTGAACATCTGATTTTAAGTTACTACTTTTCTGCAACAAATGTAATCTTTCTTTCGCATCATACAACTTCAAAAAATCTGGTCTGACTTTGTTTTCACTCTGACATTTCTGACTCTGTGTAAGAAATTGTGTGAAATCGAGGCTCCCTCCCTTTGAAGTTTGAACTTTGACATTTGTCATATGACTTTTAATTGATCTTGAAATTGAATCTGAATTGGACACGGCAAGAAAGGGAAGTTTTGAATATTGAATTTATCTCGAAGAACAGATTAACTCTCGAATTTACTCTTGTTATCTTGTTATTTGCTGTTGAAGAAAGAAATCTGAATTATCTCGAATGGAAATATATCGAATTTACGCGAATTATTGTCAAGAATTGTTGCCGTTTTAGTTGTTGTTGTGGATGATAAAGTTTGATAACTGTGGTGAAATTCAGGTGACGAAGTTCTGATTTATTTTCTTNCCTTCTGGCTAATTAAAAATCCAGTGTGTGGTTCAGAAGAAAGCATGGAGAGGAAAGTATCTAATCAAACAGAGAACAAATCTTTAAAATATTGAGCTCGGTTTAAGGTCATGATTATGTAACAGGTTAATCCATCAAACTAAAGAATTAGCTGGAGGAGAACATATTTCTAGATTTCACGAGGATTACATGGTCTAATTTCTGACCAAGACATTGAGATTGAGAATTGAGATTTGATTCCATTTCTTTTGAAGAAATATAAATCCGCCACACTACACTAGTCGAGCGAAAGAAAACGGGCGCTTCCTTTTACTTCACAAAAATCATTACACGGCAGAGCTTTTATGTGTCTGCCTGGCAGGGCCTGGCAGGGCAGTAGCTGATCGGATTACCGCTCTCATTCGGCAAAGAGTAGATGCTTTCATATCATAGAAAAGGAAAACTATTGCAAAGCAAGGTAGGACACCTGTAACGAAAGAAATTTACCTACCTCAAGTAAGCTAATGACCTAAACTCGCTGGAAAACAATGAAATCTCACGGAATATTTCCAAACTTTTCCAAAATAAAATATTCTCATACATAAAAATTGACTGATTTGATTAATCGAAAGCAGGGATCACAAAACGGTCTTTACTTGAGAAGGGAGGTAAATTATGAATGAAGCGAGTTAGTTTGCCTCCAGAAATTTTTTGAGACAATGGAGGTCGTTCCTCCCCCAAGTTTAAGATGTTTCCTACGGCCCTGAGTTTTTCTAGGTTCTTCTAGGTACTTCTAGGTTCTTCTAGGTACTTCTAGGTTCTTCTGATTTAAGATTTAGTACTTTTAGTTTCCTTTAGAATGTCATCGAAACATTTGTCATCATCTTATCTTCACCAAACAATAACCTCTGTATTTTTGAAAAAAGGGAGAGGGGAGATGGGGGCTTTATTCCCTGCTAAACCAATGGGCTTCGCGATCCCTCGAAGAGAGTGCTACACTATGGTTTGATCCCTGGTAAATTTTCTCGTTCCACACAAGATATATCCATAATCGTCCGACAGATCTTAGCGTCTTTCTTTCTTAATCGTAAAGAAGTCCAGTAGCTTCAAAGGCTCTAGTGTCTTAAAACCAGGCCCGTCGGGACGAAATTCATATTGGGGGGGGGGCTGAAACTTGATGTAAGCGTAGCAAGTAAAAACGGGGGTTGGGGGACTTCCCCCCGGGAAAATTTTTCGTGACCACGCCCTTTACATCGTTGGGAAACGCCCCATTTTGAAGAATTTGCTTTATAAAGAAGTAAAAGATCATGAATGACGGGGGTCTTTCCAGGAAAATTTTGAAAATAGGACTTCAGTTTCACGAGGACATAGATTATTTTTGAATTGCATAATAACATGAAAGTGCTAGCTTGATACATTCTGGTAACTTCCTCATATATAGATCAGTTTGAATCTTCATTTCCAACAGTTGGCTTTCACAGCCTTTTTCACGTACATAAGTGAACCCAAGTGAACGAACTTCGGCAAATTATTGGGGGGGCTAAAGCCCCCTAGCCCCCCAGTTCCGACGGGCCTGAAAACTAAGAACACAAAATGCTACTTTTGCCACCTTTGAAGGTCCATCTGAGACATTTTCAAATGCTCATATGTTTTGATTTACGTTGATTGAATCTCACAGTAAAGAACCCCTGATGTGACGAATTTCCGAATGCAAAGAGTTAATTATCTTGAACAGCAAATTCTTTATAAATTCTCTCAGTTTAACGAAGTCACTCCATAAAGAAATTTCTGGTTCCCTTCGGAGTTCATTCTACCAGGATTCAACAGTGTGTATTGCTTCTGTTTTTCGCTGCAAAAGCATCCTAGGTTTTTCAAAAGCCAAGGCACAGTGTCAAAGCATGCAGCTGAACCTCCATGAAGTCATCGATAATTCAAAC
>REGL01002252.1:12268-30111 GCA_004194395.1 Aurelia aurita complex sp. Pacific
CTATAAATGTAAAGTATTCCGTTACCGTTTTTCAGCCACAGTGATCCAATTGAAAGGTAACGTTAGAGGATGACTTGAAAATGCATTGATTCCAGCCAATTTTAAACCTCCACTTCTAAAATTTTCTAAATAGTGATCTTCGTCATTTGGACATCTAAAATATCATTATTGGTTCATCAATTAAATAGTGCAATTTGTACAACAGGGGCGTTTCCAGTGATCTAAAGGGCGTGGTCTCCAAAAATTTTCCCGGGGGCAAGCCCCCGGACCCCCATTTTAGCTCGCTTCGCTCGCAGCCCCCCCAATGTCAATTTCGTTCCGACGGGCCTGGGGATAGTATCAAAGGTCCCCTTAGGGGTTAAATGAATAATAATTCTATCATCAAGATTATTCATATTTTTACCATCATCATTGTTGCTATCCCCTTGACCTAGAGACAAATATGTGCCTATGTTGGTTCATAAGAAGGTAGTAGTGTCAAGATAAAGCTATGTTTATACATCTTTAGCCAATTTTGAACTAACCAGGAAAGTTTCAAGGAAAAGATCTTTGTCCCAAGCTACTCATCCAGGATGTCTCAAGTAACTTTCATCAAAATGTTCATACAAGAGAATTTATTTGAATCTATTTCTTTTTAATCTCAAGAAACTATGAAGTAATACTTTTCAAATTTTTAGGGATCACATAAAGCTACTTGAAGAAGTGTTTGCCATTGCCCCAAATAGCTCTATACCTGTAAATGATGCATTGAATCTTTACAACAATAAAGCCACCTCAGGAAATTTGACTCCTCTGTCTGCAAACACTTTTGGTGGTCTTATCAAGAAGGTGTTTGCAGGACAAATCATCAACAAGAAGAGGAGACTTGCTGATTCATTGAACAGAACAAGTAAATTAATTGTGTATCATTTACTAAATAATATGACAAGAATTTCATTCATGCACAGATTTTCTTATAAGAAACTGCTCATAGCTTATAAGAATTGCTTATAAGAAACTGCTCTCTGATTACTCAAAATCTGAAAATTTTTAAAAACTTTCAGTACTGGACCAAATTCTTAGTTGTTATAAATTCTAAATTCTTATAAACAATATGTGTATGACAAGAATTCTAGAGCCATATGAAAAACTTCAATTTTTCTAAACAAGAACTTTTCAGCAGGAAAACCCAGTTGAAATCATTGCGTGCATGGCATGTACTCTACATTGATAAATGTCAGCATAACATGATAGAAGTGATCATACCACAAGTCATTTTCGAAACTAATTGATATAGTGTATGCATTTCATGACATTGCATGATCACATAAAGTTTGGAATAATTTGGAAATACATACTTTGCACTCATTTTTTATTTCTATCTCATGAACTAATAATCAGTTTCTTACAAAAAGTCTTTCATGAGTTTTTATGAATGTCCAATATTCTTAGTATGGAATTGAATTATTTTTGACAAGGGTTTTCAAAGACCTACTGTGATTATGTATAGTGTCAAAATGTTTCTCAGTGACATTAGGAAAACTAAAGTTGCAAATTGCAAAGATTTCTTAGCTCTACTGTACTGTCCAGATAGCAATTTCAATTTATCATCTACTAGAAAATTGGAGTTGCAATTATAATTGGTTACTTATGAAAAAATTAAAGAAAATCTGATGATAATTTCCTTGAAAAGGCTGACAGTTTCTAGGTCTACACTTTCAATGAATTTTTGCAACTTTTTATGGATTTTTTTAGAAGCAAGATAGAAGATATATTTGTCTCATCATATTGACTATTCAGTCAATCAAAATCCTATTTGGAAATTGTGATATTCTCTTGTTACAGATCTGTCATTAGCTGATGTATCTTGGTTGGCATATATGCATATTGTTTACATAAAACCTTTGACTTACAGGATGCTACGAGGGATTGACTGTTGCCAATGTTTCTTTGGAAAGAAGATGCAGACCCGAAAAACCAGCTCACCTGAAAAGGAAGACCCCATTAACCGACATATCGAACAGACCAAACCTATTAAGTCAACTAATTAATTTTCAAATGTTGCCGGAATCGTGGATTGACATAAAGAAAGGAAATAGTAAATTGATAAAATGGTCAGCATCTTTCTCATCAACTGAATTTAAGCTTACACTTCATGAGAAACTATTCTTTGATGGATTCCCGGTAATGCGAGTTGTGAATATTAAGCCCAATTTGAGCTATAGTGTGCAAGTGGGGGAATACAGTGGTAAATGTGAATTCCATTCCATGGAACCTTCCGTCTTCCTTGAATGCAGTTTCAGATCTGTCAACATTGCTGAATTTAGTAGGGAGAAGTAGTATATGCTGTGGGACGCTAAATTCAGAATATGATTGCCTTCCTGACAAAATGTCCAACCAAGAAACATCAGCTATTGCTAGAAATGTAACGAGAGAATATCCCATCAAACCTATGGAGAAGAAAACAACTTTTTTTTCTAATGTGTGCCAAGGACTTGTATCGTTTGATAATCGCAACTCCATGTGCGAGGAATGCTTGAAGGTTGACTGTACTCTCCGCGTAAGGCTTAACAGAATGCGTCAAATCTCGCCTGACGAAAACAGTGCATTTAAAAACTGGAGATATAAGGATTCCAGCGAACAAACTGAGTATCTAAAGCAGCAAGTAAAAAGAAGAATAAATGCTGAGAAGCGGGAAAAGTATTCAAAGGAGAGGGCGAAGATCGAAAGAAACAGCCGAAAAATTGCAGAAAAGGATCATCGGGATCTCAAAAGAATGATGAGTGATATCGAGGAAAACCGCCCAGACATAGAAGAAGACTTGTTTCCAGACCAACCAGAGATGAACCTGTTTTGGCAGACCCAGAAAGAAATGGTGAAGAAAGGGCGTCGTGAATGGCATCCAAGGTACTCACTGATTTTAAAATTTTACCACCTTAGACAGTAACCGTCACGATAAGCTGTAGAAATTGTTACTTTAAATATTAGCGTAGTGAAAAAGCATGCTATCTCTCGGAATCTAAAATTATGTGCCAATATTGAAAAGTATATGAACAGGATAGAAATAGTCATGTCTTTTCAGGCGTATCTCTAGACAAGATTTGAAATCATAGAAAAAGTGGAATTGACATTGTGTATATGCACATGGTGTCCCTATATGTTCCAATTACTTTGCATTTTGTTCTGATAGTTCAGAATAGCTACCCATCAAAAATTTCATAATGTTTCACTTCCACTCATCTTTGAAGCTGTCGTAAACGCAATTTCATTCTGCAGATTGCATGCCAAAATTAGCGTTCATTGTAGATGCAGAAGTCCGAGCATAGTGTTACGATTGAATTATTTGATTACATGATGAGAATGCTTGAGCTTGCCATAGTCATCTTGCTATAGTCATCTTGCTCATTTTCAGTCAAATAAATTCCATAAATGTGTGTTCAATTGAAACAGGCCAGACACTGAAAAAACTTCATAAATTCCAGTGCAGTGCATTCTTCAACATCTGAACCTTCGTTTTTGTCAATATAATATGACTATAATATGCCGTTTATAATGTTCCTTGTCAAACACAAATAGAGAAGATAGGCCTAGTGGGCCTATGTTGATGTAGAAAATGTCACTAGGCCTAATACACTACTCGTTTGTCCATGGNCCAATATTGAAAAGTATATGAACAGGATAGAAATAGTCATGTCTTTTCAGGCGTATCTCTAGACAAGATTTGAAATCATAGAAAAAGTGGAATTGACATTGTGTATATGCACCTGGTGTCCCTATATGTTCCAATTACTTTGCATTTTGTTCTGATAGTTCAGAATAGCTACCCATCAAAAATTTCATAATGTTTCACTTCCACTCATCTTTGAAGCTGTCGTAAACGCAATTTCATTCTGCAGATTGCATGCCAAAATTAGCGTTCATTGTAGATGCAGAAGTCCGAGCATAGTGTTGCGATTGAATTATTTGATTACATGATGAGAATGCTTGAGCTTGCCATAGTCATCTTGCTAACCTCTACTCAGAGGCCAATCTTGTGCAAATCTCGAGAAGAATCTTTTGGAAAAGAGCCCCTCCCCCAGTTGTTCTGCCACTGACTGAACCAAGTCTGTCACACAACCCATTTATAAAGATAGAGCGCAACGACACCTTTCTTTGACAGACCAACTATCATTTCCCTTTCTATTGTTATTGCAAACAAATGAATGTTAATATATCCTTCATAGAGTTATGGAGGCATGCCTGCGATTGTGGAATCGATCCAAACAAGGGTACGAGGAGCTCCACAGAACTGGTTTTTTTATGCTGCCATCAGGTCGCACACTCAGAGCGAAAAAGAATCGAATCAAGCAGGCCCCTGGAATTCATAGTTGTATCTTCGACGAAATGAAAGTGCAGGCATGTGCTTGCAACCTTCCAGAGACTGGCTACCATGGCTTCATAGTGTTTGATGAGATGAGTATTCAGGTAAAATGTAACCACTTTTCAACTCTCTAAAACTGGTTTCCTTTCCAGCTGTATCTGCCCAACTCCGTTAATTTGGTATGCCTGAAGATGATAATTTGTAGTATTACGAAATAGGTAAGAAAGGAATATGTTGTCCAGAAGAAAAGGGCAAACTATACAATAAAGCCATCTATTAAAAGAAACTTTGTCTTCGTTTTTAAGCCGTATTGGGCGTGTTTTTATGAGCATCTTCTGAAATCGGTAGAGCTGGTATTAACTAAAATCCCATTCTTTTGGTGTCACTCTAGGCCTACCGAAGACGGTGAACTTCACTTCGCAGTCTTCAGATTAACTTTCATGCAAACCTGTTCTTGCTTCAGATAATTTTGTTTCCTATTCTTTTGGGCTCTTCTGAAAAAGAGCCTTCTTTCGTGAATTTTGTGAACTTTTTCTCTTGGGATTTGCATAACAACGCCACACACAGTGAAGTGACACGGAAACATTGCAATCGAATTCTTCCATTTTCAGAATGCGAATTCTTTGGTAATTTTCCCTGTGAAATCTGCCAACTTAACCGTTTTCAGAATGCGCATCCTTTTAGTATTTTTCTCTACAATCTCTCCGTCTATGCACAACCTTTTGGTTGCTCAGATTTTTGCCTGCAGGCAAAAATCATTTTCAGAAGACTTCCGAGAATTCGGAGACTTCAAATGCCCACAAGAATCCGCACATATTTTTCCTAACATTGGGAACGCATTTTTCTTCAGGGAGACTTGGAGATGAAAAAATCAGGCGATGAATTTGAACTGACGGGGCTAGTCGAGATGGGAGAGTTCAATAACGATATTGACAGTATTCAGAAAGGTAGGGAAAGTTGCATTTTTCGCCTCGGTCTTTACCATGATATTTGTGGCAACACACAGGACCGCCGGAGAGGGGGCGTGGGGGGAGGGGGTGAACGCCCCTCCCGCTCTCTCGAAAATGGCCAAAATTTATCATTTTCCTATTGTCTTCCCCTCAAATTTCCAGTTTCATCCCCCTAAAAATGTGCTCCGTCCGGTGTCCCTGGGCACACATGAGTTTCCAACGAGAATGCAACTAAGAGGGAACGTTATTCGTAGCTGTTTAGAATTTTGGAATTTCTTAAAGTAAATGAACCAAGAAAACTAACACCGACACAAGCTATTGTTCATTCAGCTACCCAATGTCCACGCAGAAAACCAAGACCCTCCAATACCATAGGCTAACTGAAGACTGTCTAGACCCCTTCTAGACTGTTTATTACCGTCTTTCAACACACTTTGATGACCAAACTCATTGGACGTAGGTTTAGCAAGAAAATTTTATGATCCGTCTGTAGCCCTTTTATTTTATGTTCACGATTAATCACATCTCTTTCACAGGAAAAGAAGATATTGAGCTAGCAACGCATGTATTGCAATTCGTGTTCCATAGCAGTGAAGGAAACTTCCAATACCCGTTTGCATATTATCCGACTGCAAAACTGTCTGGCACAATACTTGCGAATCTGTATTGGGAAGGAGTTGCAGCGCTTATGTATACCGGCTTCAACGCTCACATGGGAATATGCGATGGAGGCCAAGCAAATCGCTCTTTCATACTGCTCCATTTCACATCTGAGAAGGATGCCATTGAACACAATTTTACAACTGAGAATCCCTACAACGAGGAACCGCATGTCTTTATGATGGATCCGTCGGTAAGTAAAATTGCAACACTGCTAACATAGTTGTCCTTATTTTTTATGCCAATGACGGAAATGAGAGGTTCCCTTGCATTAAATAGTTGCCATCTATCTCCACCAAAGGGTTTATCGGGAATAGACATTTTCAGCGAGGTTATTCATACAAAGAAGAAAACTCTACTCAACTTTTCTGTCATATAAAATGGGATTATTTTTTAAACGAATAACACAGCACCTCATAATATGATCATGACAACGCAATACTTCATTGCATGCATTAAAATCGAAACTTTCGTACGAACAAACTTTCTGACAAATGTTTGCTGCTTCCAGAATTATTCCCCTTGTCGAATACTTCTGCTGAGGACTTTTAATACATCTATGTAGTTAGCCTCAGTTGTACATGATTAATTAACGCTAAATTAGTATTGTCTTAACACATATTTCTTGTATTATGCAAAAATAGTTTGTTCTAAAGTTCTTTGTACGATACTATCGAAAAACAATCCGAAAGGTTCGTTGCCAGTAGTTGATTTGTTGAAATTTCTCCGTCTGAAAGTTTCCGATTTAATGTAAAGGCCTAAACAGAACATGCATTAGAAGTAAATGAGAGATTTAATCGATAACAATAGTACATAACTGATTTCAACTTAGACAGGTAGTTACAGCTAAGAAAGTGGCTAAATTTATAGCCACTTGTGTTACTACTATACTTGGCTGTGGTGTACTTTACATGCATACATTTTCTGCACATATCTTCAATACTGTACAGCCAGGTTGAAGTATTGACACCAAAACGATGAGAACATTTTGCAAAAATATCACATGCTTCTGATATCATAGCAATACACAATTTTTCTGACTGTATGTCTCCTTATTCCTTGCTTTCCAATAGCACAATTTCAAGAAAATTCGGAACAATGTTGAAAAAAGTACCATCAGTGGGAGAACAACGAGACATCTGATGTTCCGAGGCAAAGAAATTCTGTGGCGTCATTGGAGAGATTGTTTTGAATTTGACTGCCAACATGGACTACGTACTTACCCAAAATTAAGTGACGAGCATTTGGATCTTACGGCAAGTTCGCGAATGCGAAATCACTTGGCAGATGACGTGCTATCACCAAGAATGAAAGAACTTATGCTGGTGAGCTTTTTTCAATTAACTATCCTATAAAATTAGGTCAAAACGGTCCATCAAGTGAGGCAACCTAGTAACTTTTATTGTCAATGAAAATTGGAGATTTCATCCACCTTATGGAACCAATTTGAGTATACATAATGTATCGAGGTTTCGAGCTGCGGTTTCTCATTTGCCCACACTGGCAATACTAACCACAAATCTGCTCTTACGAAAATATGATGGTTTTACAATATTCAAGAATCAAGAGACAAATTTTCTACGTTGAACATAGCATGTTAAGATGATTCATTTTATCCACCTTAGTGCTTCAAATCGTCACTGGATGAAAAAGGGAAAGACAGCAGCTTCCTTGATATGACCATCGAATTTCTGGATAACTGCATGATTTTGTTGAAAAATTTCAAGAGTAAAGCACCATACAGGTATCCATCTAAGACCATGAACATAAGTATCATCCGTGAATTGATTAATTATCAGTTATTCTAGTGCATGTGAATTGCAAGCATAACTCCGTGTCAAAATGTCAAGGTCCTTTTTGCAGCACACCGCGTTTTACGAACCCTGAGAATAATTTATCCATAGCTTCTGCAGCAAAGAGAGTTCTCTACTGTCTAAACTAAACGGTATAAAGTTACAAGTATTTTTCGAAAGTAAACAACTATGTGCTACTTGAAAGTGAGCACTAACCAAACAAACAGCATTGAGTCCTCTAATTCAATATTGCAAAATACAAAATCGTCATTTCTTAACTCATATCCAAAATTAATTACACGCAAAAGAAAATAAGTGCAAATAGGGCAGTCGATCTTGATACCAGAACCAGTGACATACCGGCAGAGTGAAAAAAGCCAAGTGCGTTGCCCATCGTTTATTGGTACACTTTTGCTTGGCAAATTCGTATGCATAATTAATGTATGATTTTTAAAATCGCTTTCCTAAAAACCTGACAAAGATACTGTTGAAAATCAAGTCCGCTACGAGCGGCCGATTTTAACAAACTAAATTTGAATAGCTAATTTAATCGTTCTCCTGCATGATAAAACCTCTACAAACACAATCTGAGTTATTTTCATCAAAACATAGCTCGTTAAACGCCCCAATTTTTTCTGACTCACCGGCATAATGATTATAAATAGTGCAACCTAATGTTTGAAACACTAAAAACGTTCTTCTCATTTTTCTAGGAGTATACAAGATTCGAGATACATTGAAAATGAATCTGTGCTGCAATGGCTGCAGGACTGGAACGAGGAGGTTCGTTCAAATGATGAATTGAATGCTACAGAAAAAACAAGAAGAACACTGTCTGCAAAAACAACGTTTGATGTCCAATCAATGGTCCTAGGATTCAAATCATACAGCTTGAACATGATGCATATGTTTGAAGGAATCCATCTAGTTACTCACAAAACATCGCAGGATTATGTTGAACTGTTTTTTGCATGTCAGCGAGCACAACAAGGCCAAAACAATAATCCCACAGAGGCGCAGTATGGTAAGTCAATACTTGATTTGCATTCCTGCGTTGGTCAAGAAAACAAAGCCAGGGAACACTTTCAACATAAAGGGTGACCTTTCTCGACCAAAAGATCCGGGTATTCTCACGTGAACGTTCATCATCACCATCATCATCTGTTTATTTTACGTAGGCTAAATTAAAGAAGAATAGCTAAATTACAGCTAATTTAGGCCTCCTTTACAAAATGTACAAATGCTAAAGTTAATAAAATAAAAATGTGTTGTGAAGTATTTACAGGATAAAAATTATCATGCCTTCCCTACGAGGTGCGGAGCGACGCCAACCTCCCAGAAAGACGGTGGACACACCGCGCGAGGGAACCCCCACACGCATATCCTAAGCTGCGGTCGCCGCTGGAGCACAATTCCCCAGTTCAACCGCAGCCCAGTGCCTGCATCGTGAAGGGGACCTCACATCCCGCACAGCACATCCGCCATCCCAATGAGAAGCAGCGAACCGCCGTAACACTTGCGAGAAGACCCATGAAACGTTTATAATGTTAGAGACGCAACTCTTGGAATTTATGTTTTGCAGAGCCTACAGTTGCATTTATCACCATTCCAACATCTAATTAGTTTTTTTGAAAATAGGAAGGGTGCTTGATTGTTTTATTTCGTGCGGTAAAAACTGCCAAAGTTTATTTCCAAGGCATGCTATGGCCTCAACTCCAAAGGACGTGGTTCGCACCTTTGGAAGTCGAGAGTCATTGCCATGCCTTAGATCGTAGCTAATACCTCGCTCCATAAAATATCCTTCATGAAAGGTGGATTTAGATCAGACTTTGCTTTAAAAATTTCCGTCATAAGCAACTGTAGGTTTCTTACATGGATGGGCACCGAATTGGTCTGAATTGACAAGACAAGCATTGCAAAATTGAAATGTTCACTAAATTGGATGAATGTAGCCTGTTGATTCAAACCTATGTTAAACCTTTAGTAACTTCCCTCCATTAACATATTGTTATTTTCTGTTTTAGCTACAAACATCAATGCTGTAACAAAGATGAGAGAGCTTAAAATAAGTAAAGCAAACTGTGGAAAATCGACGACGTATGGATAAAGAATACCTGGGTAGAACAACAAGGATAAATAGTATTACAATAGGGTCCACTCCGTTTGATTGACACCCAAGTGCAAAGTGATTAGCCACTGCAGACAAAGGGAATTATATGTCCGATCGGTCAAGCTATAAACAAAAATAAAACAAGCCACAAAAGTTGCTCTGAAACCAAGGTAGCTAGCTCACTCGTTGTGCATTCAAGAAATCGTTTTAAAGAGCAAATATGAGCATTTTCCGAGAGAAGAAGGGTACATCTAAACATCTGCATAGGATATTTTATTTGTGTCTGAAGCAAACACAAAAAGGATGTCGGCGGCAGATGGTTAGAGATATCCTTCTTCTTTCGATAGATTTGCTTTTAAAAGCTATCTCTGGAATGCACAACAATCGAGCTAGCTAACTGGGTTTAAGAGTTCGTTGTTCTTGTTTATAACTGGACCGAGCAGGCATAAATTCCCTTTGTCAGCGATAACTGATCGCTTTGTACTTGAGTGTCAATCAAAAGTAGCTGATCCTTTCGTAACGTTATCTGTGCTTGTTGAATAGAACAGTATAGTTTAAGAAAGAACATTAGAGTGTGGTAAATGGTTTCCTTCAATCTCTGCATTGGCCATTGCTGCAATTCTGTTAAAATTCTTGTGCCATCTGTGAATTTGGGACTCTTGCACGCTAAACTCGCCTGCTCTCCTGTCTCGTAGATGTTTTGGAACATTTCCTGAGTGACTGATGTTATCTTCACGTAGTATATCTTCCTGATCTTTGTTTGGTCGGAAGGGTCTTAGTCTACGCCGCGGTACTTCATTGATATTTGCTCTCGAGTTTTCAATGTTTGCAGCTGGGGTGTCATCAGTTGTGGCTTGAGCTACTGCAACTGCAGCTGGGGTGTCATCAATTGTGGCTTGGGCAACTGCAGTTACTGGTACATTTTCGCATCTTCTTGCATCTTGGGGAATTATACCAAGAGCTGCCAAATCCACTTTCTTCCCTTCGTTATAAAGCCTCATTGCCTTTTCAAAATGGGATTGTGTAACAACCGATTGCTCAGGAATTTGGCTGCAAGCTAAAACCTTGGCCCGCAATTTTTCACTCAATGAAGCTTTCTTTTGTGATTTGAGAAATCGCAAATCATAAGCCAGGAAAAGAAAGTTCAATTGCCCTTTAGTGTAGCCTCTAAATGCATCTTTGCTAACAAGAGCATGTGCCTTTATTCTTAGATGACCAGCTATCTTTCCCTCGGTGGTATCGGCAACCAAATCATTCAACAGCTTCTTCAATGACTCAGATGTTTTACCTTTCTGTTTCTTCTTGGTCAAGGCTTGCCTCAGGGCTTGATCTTTTGAAGTTTTGAGATCTCGTTTAACTTTCTTCACGAATTCTTTGGATCTCATGTTCAAATATCTCTTCAGTACTCGTTGAAATATCAACTGATACAATTTGTTTTCGTCGCCTACAACGAAAGAAACTCTTGTTAAAAACGTCATTTTGACATTTGACATTGATTCCTTACATTTTGTTAGTCTGCAGTCACAAAATCCTAGCACACTTTGCAAAAAGCAATAATAATGTGGCGTTATCAGATTCATTGCAATCTCCGTGACAAAAAGTCCGTTCTGTTCTGTTTCGTTCCGTTCTTTCGATTGTTCACACGCCACCATTTTCAAATTGCAGGCTACAGTTCCGTTCACATTCTTGCATTTTCAAATCCTGCCAGCACTATTCGAACGGTTTTTATGTAAATGGACGGCCTTTCATAGCAACAGACCATTTGGCTATTCTAAAAAAGACTCCGGATGGATCGATATTATGAAACGTTCGAGCGAGTAAGTAGCTTCTATCACTTTTTCACGTTCAAAAATTCTGCAAACTGCTTGAAAATATCGTTCGATTTAGATTTTGTTTTAGAATAGCTCAATGGTCTATTGTGAATGCACTTTCAAATTGTACCAGCACCATGTGAAATGCAGGTTAGAGTTATTCCATTCGTTATGGATATTTTTTCAACATGTTACTCGTAATTACAGTATCATTGATGAATACATTCATGCATGCAGTTAGCTACAGAAACAGAAAAATAGTTTGTGAAAAGGTGCCCTATTTTCTACTGGGCATGTGGTGGATTCTACAATATAGAATTAAATTTTCTTTGAGCTGTGTGAATTATACGTACATTGAAAGGAATTGATTAAATCTCAAATTAACCCTTCACACATGAGGTAGTTACTGCTTTAATGTTTTTCTGAAACATCTTACCTTTCTCATCGATGCCGTAAAGAGAAACTAAGAGGTTGCCCCAAGCAAGATTAACTGACGATGATTCCTTTACTTTTTTGCGCGCCAGTTTCAACCCATCCCTTTGATACTTTCCGATGAGGCTTGTTTGAAAGTGCTCTTGGCAGCTCTTTTCTATCGTTGCAAAAAACAGGAACACGCTGTCAGGAATATGAGTTAAACCACCTCTGTTGTGGAATTCAAGATGATTCAGCGTCTCAGGAATGCTAGTGGAGCGTACGATTTCATCGCGGGAAGTAACGAACTTGGCCATCATTTTAAGAATCTCTGTTTCTTTTTCAACTCTCTCTTTAACTGAAACGTTGGAGGAACCAATGTATTTCTGGATGTACCTGTTGTAATGATAAATGAAGTCATTGTTTAGGAAAGGAAAGATTTTAAAAGATTCGTCTACAATCTTGAAGGATTGAAGGTAAGTTGATAACAGCGCGCTTCTTGGTTGATACTCCCTTTTGCAAGGTGCATATATCCATGTCATCGCGAAATGGAAGCAAACTGTGGAAAACGTACGAAGTATGGGTAGAAGACGATCTGAATAGAACAGTACATTCTAAGAAACAAATCGTTACATTCGACCCCGGGCGTCACCGAGGGTTGGACTGGATGGACATCTCTTTCCCAGTTTCTTAGGATAGTATTTGTTGACAAGCGCGAAATAAACAGTGTCAAAATGGCTCGGTATACCTTTCAGAACTGTAATTCAAGAGTCAATTCATTTCAGCATATAAAAATGTTCATTGTAAGTCAGATAAATACAACGCTTGCTTCGATATTCATCTCATTCAGTATCTCAGTTCCTACTAAAGAGTTGCTGAAGAAATTGGATATCGAAACTTTTCAAAGTCGTGGTATATTTCTAAATTAACTTTCAGAACTGAATTCTTTACAAAGTCCACCCTTGCGACCTCTTACACAACAGGAGAAAAGCGAAACGAAAAAGAAACACAGCCAACTTGTATGCAACGAGACGAGAAGGAAGAAGAAGCAAAGTGTATATTGAAGTCAGTCGAAGAAGAAAAGCAATTCTTTTTAAAAACATACCTTTGAGCTGCATTTCGCACTTTTGATATTGCCCATCCACCCAAATATCGAATTTTTGCCAATTCAGCATTGTCAAGGGTTACTTCGGAGAAAGGTGCGGCTGCTGCATCATCGTCTGCATCTTCAGACAATACTTTGTGCAACATGTTCTCTGAAAACGTAAACAGGATATTTGTACATAATGATCATTACCATGATGTATTACTTACGTTTCTTTTTCTTGTGAACACTTTTCTTGTCATTTGGGTTTCTTTTTCCTTGTAAATAGTTGTTGTAAATTAGTTCAGAATCTTGCGATGTAGAACTAGAACTTTGACCATCTTAATTTCGAATTGATTACCATAGTTATCATATAGCATTAGCAAGGGCAAGAAGGACGTGGCCATAGTTTCACCACTTGACGGCTGCCTCCGCTACCGCGAAAATACACGTATATCCTTGGGACAGAAATCTTCCTCATACTTTCGGCATAAGATCGTTACATGTTTTAGATTCTCTTTTTTGTTACCTTTGAAGAGGGATTTACTTCTTGAAGTATCAAATTTACATGAAAAACTAAGAATTCTGTAAAATAGTGTGATAGAATGACTTACTTGCTAAATGCTTTCGTAGGGTGACAATTAAGTCCACAAAAAATGACAGCTGCTCGATGGTCAGTCGTTCTTGTGTGCAGCTTGCCAGTTTCATGTATCTTAACAATTTGAGGAACTGACTCTTCAATTCCTTATCTCGCTGTAAATTTAAAAATTGCCTCGTCTTTTCATCCATTTTAGATTTATTCACTGCAGCCTGTATGTCCAGACGTGCCACCCCTCCGGTTGGCACATAAATGTCTTCCAATCTGCTCCAACAGTGCGCGACTAGTTGCATTACCTCAGGTCTGTGTGCTACGTCGTCTTTAATGGCACGGCATACAACTTTAAAATTTTCGGAGCGGCATTCTTTATTCGTTAACTCTTCTAAAATATCATCTATGTATACAAAACTTGGTAAGACTGGGGCGGATGACCACGCAGGGGGAGAAAAATCGCCTGGTCTTTCTGCAGGGTGCTCGATGGAAAGGACGCGAGAAGTAGCGGTTGGGAGGCTGATGGTATCTGCGTCATTTACGATGCTTTGAGTGGTATTACAGGGATCATACGATAGAACGGGAATAAACGACGTCATGAACTGTTTCACATTTTCTGGCACGCTTGGTATGCTGCGATCCCAGCCTGGAATTACCCTAAGGCCATTCATCGTTGTGGCACGAGATAAAGCCACATATGCCTGCCCGTATGCAAACATACCCTTAAGAGAAACTATGACATCATTCATGGTTTGACCCTGGCTCTTATGTATCGTAATGGCCCATGCCAGCTGCAAAGGGAGCTGGCGTCTTGTGGCAGTAATCTTGCCGTCCTCATTTTCAAACACCCACACATATGGCTCAATGGTGGCCAGCTGACCAGTGTCAAATTTGACCAAAGGCTTTTCTCTTGCCACTGCAACGACAGTTCCAATGGAACCATTTGCAAGACCTAACTTGTGTATGTTTCTCAATAACATAACCTTAGCCCCGATCTTATACACGAACTGTGCGGGGAAAGGGCAATCTTTCAACTTATCTTTGTTGCCCGTGTTTCTTGCAATGGATATGAACTCTTCCCCCCCGAGTCCTTGCAAAATCTCGTTGTTTTTCATGATAACATCCCTTCTGAGAGGGTACAGAAAGACTGCATCTGATCTCTGACAATCAGCTGGAGTTGCTTCAATTTTCTCCAAAATCGCATGGGCTCTACCACTTATATCACCTCCCTTACGTACCTCATTCAATAATTCTAAAAGTTCTGGGTCTTTTTGCCGGAAAATTGTTGTTAATTCTAAGTTTGCGTCTATGCACTCGCTCCATTTTGGTGATTTGAAGCAGAATGGAAGGACACATGACTGACCTGATTGCATTTCCACAGACTTGTCTATAATTGGTGGCAACTGTTGAAAGTCTCCGCACAATATCAATTGAATTCCACCGAACTTCAAATCATTGCTTCTAACCTTCCTACCTATAAACTCCAAGGTCTCGAATAAATCGTCATCAAGCATCGATACCCCATCAACAATTAATGCCTTACAGTTTATCCATCGTGAGCGAGCGTCTACGTTTGCAATAACATTCTGCAGCAAACTGTATCTGGAGCCTCTACCAATTCCGATACCTGCCCAAGCATGAACAGTTTGCCCTCCTATTTGAATTGCAGCAATTCCAGTTGTTGCCGTCACGGCTATAGGCTCTACCCCATGCTTCTCCCTCAAAAGCTCAATTAGCTTACGCAAAAGCCTTGTTTTGCCAGTGCCAGCACTTCCAGTGCAAAACACATTGCTACCTTCTAACACCAATTGCACAACACGTTCTTGTTCGTCGGTTAAACCCGTCTTGTCGGACATAATGAAACGAGAAGCATGCTGTAGACCACAATAAACTGTAAGAAACGCTTTACTCCAGTTGTGCGAACAATGTGACTAAGGTAAATTCAGTTTTGCGCATCATTGGCCCTTCTTGCACAGCCAATCAAAGATAGCTTAAATTTTATTAAGTGATGTTTGAAGGACCCTTCTATTGATTGTTGCAAAAATAGCCGGAACTCCCATCCGCCATGTAGAAGACAGACCACACAGATGGACATTCAAGAAATATTTTCTTTACTTTTCACAATGTTTTGGATACATGATAGTTTAGTTAGCAAATAATACTTTTAAGGATTTCCTTTTTCTCTTTCGCTGCCTCAGGAGGTACGACGCACAAAACGATGAAAAACTCCACTTCCAATTTTGTATAGACGCCTTTATAATATATATTTAGTGCATTCAGTCAGTGCCCCTTAAACTAAAACATTGCAGGATGGAATCATAGCATACAAAACATGTTTATGGATGTCATACGAGTATCGTAGGATCGATGTAACACCACTCACTCAGGAGAATTAATGACGCATCCCCTTTCACCATTTCTGCAGTTCTACCTAAGACTTCCACTGTTAGAAAAATAGAATAATGGAAGCACTGCAATATCTCTGACCTCTCCTTCAAGTTGATGATAGCCGATTATGCTAAATATGGCTGCAAGGAACTTTGTACCAAGATGCATTGCCTTCCAATAACTAATCTTTAACAGTTCTACAGTGGTTTGATTAAAGAACACATTGCATCTTGGTAAAAAGCTCCTCATTACCATATTTAGGTAAATCGTCTATTGAATAATCCTCTTTGAAAAGACAGAGAGCTAATGAAGTCAGAAAGGGTGAAATGTTTGACAAATTCATCCAATTTCTCATCAGAATATAAAGATTATACTTTTAATTAAAATTATACTGTATGTATAAGTGTATTTTGACAAATTGTCATGGAGGGCATATCCCAAAAGGCTTGAGCCTTGTTAGTTTCTGCATGTGTCCAACTAATCAAGTGAATCAAGTAATCTTCTTACCTCTAATTAATCATATGCAAAAACAAAACTTCCTACATAATTGGACAACAAAAAATTGAAACAAGGTCATGAACTTCGAAAGACATACATTAGTACCCCGCCACTAAGAAACCCATATTGTAAAACCAGGCTGCTTGGTTTCTTATGAATATTATATACTAAATGTTATATTCAACCGAATGTTGGACAATGACTATGGTGCCATCTGGCAGGCTGCCTTTTCTTGTAAGTCAGTTTCTTAGTGGCGGGGCAATACTGTAGGTCAGAACATTTAAACACCAGACAATATACCAGGCAGGGGCGGTGCCAGCCCTCAAAAAGTGGGGTGGACAAGAGATAGAATTGATTGTCAGAAGGTAATATAATGTTTTGTATGTTGTTTTTGCTTAGGAATAGATACGAGCTTGAAGAAAGTACCAATCTCTGCATTTTTGTGGTTCAAACAAATCCCACGACTGTTTTTGATTTTTGGAAGTTATACAAGAGGTTGGATGCATGACTTGTTATGTACAATGCCTATATCATAATTTTAATTATTAGGATCCAAACCCTTGTAATGACAGGAATCTTTCCTTTGACAAAGATTAATCAGTTGATGTGTCCATAAAATCTTTGTTGGCACATTAGATTTCATTGGTACCTATTTTGTCCAAGACAAAATACAATGTTTTGAGGGAGGGGCTTTCTGAAAGAAATATATAAAAGGCCTATCAAATGCATCACGTGTCATGGATGGTTTTCTTATGCTCAAAGTATGGCTCAATTTGCGCACCAGGATAAATTTGTCCACTGAATAACTTCACTAGGAGCAGGGTGAGGGGGGGGGGTTGTGCCATAATTGAATAAAGGTCAAGTTGCAGGCTAAATCAGGTGGTCAGGTACAAATATTTTTCATATGCCAGGAGGCAATTAGTAAGGGTAGATTTTAGGTAGGTAGATCATGGAAAAGGCCACTTTGCACGATTAGTGTTCCCATAATAGATCAGTGGGGAATAAATCCATCCATACGAACAGTTCAACAGTGAAACCATCAAAACCATTCTATGTACTTCCTCAAGTTTACTAATTTTACCCCTGCCCTGTACACTTACCTCACATAAGTATTGCACCACCTAACAAAAAATGGCGCCCAAAAATGTCTTTCAGCCCAATCAACAAAATTTGCATAACGAAAGCATCAGCATTTAAGGGTTTCCCTACC
>REGL01002254.1:4140-16888 GCA_004194395.1 Aurelia aurita complex sp. Pacific
GTTTGACAATGAGTTCCCACATAGCCAGCAACACAGTTACAAGTATATTTGTTCACACCATCAGCACATGTCCCTCCATTTTGGCAAGGATTACTGCTACACTCATCAAAATCTGTAGAGGAAATTAAAAAATCAGATATCGATATCTTCTTCATTCACATTATGGTAATTCACCAAGTGGGAAAGGCAGATTATGTGATTAAGTACAAGAAAATATATTGATCTACTTCATGGTTGACCCACTTTCTTGCGATGGACTTAAATTTTCTTGTTTGACCTGCTTTCCTGTTTGATGTTAATTTTTATTGTTTGTCCTGCTTTCTTGTTTGACGTTAATTTTCTTGTTTGACCTACTTTCTTGCTTGACCTACTTACTCGTTTGATCTATCTAAGTATGATTACATCTATTAACTATTTCCTTTTTGACCTAATTTCTCCTGTATGATCTATTTACTTGTTTGACAATGAGTTCCCACATAGCCAGCAATACAGTTACACGTATATTTGTTCACACCATCAAGGCATGCCCCTCCATTTTGGCAAGGATTACTGCTACACTCATCAAAATCTGTAGAGAAAATCAGAAAATCAGATATCGATATCTTCTTCATTCACATTATTGGGTAACTCACCAAGTGGCAAAGGCAGATTATGTGATTAACCCTAATCCTACCGGGGTTTTTTGATCTAACAATGCCAGGGGGCTGGGTGTTTTCCACCCCTCAATCAATAACCGTTGACCAATGGTAAATCATTGAAACTTAGCAAGGGCGTAGTCCTAACTATTCTTAGCCGATCGGTGGTTTGGGCGTGGCCACCTCAATAGGTGATGCCACTATGACGTCATAATGCTGGAAAATGTCAAAATATATAGTTCTCCACCTGTTTTGTTTTAAAAACGGAATAATGTTGATGTGAATCACCTTTTCCATTCCTATTTGGCGTATTATTCATTTCCAATTCAAAAATGGTGCATAGAGGTGTTTTTAGACTTTTATTTTGGAAGAAAATGACCAAAATTGATGATGACATAACTACAAACTGTGTTTTTCCGCTAAAAATTTATAAGAATTGGCTCAAAATGCTTTAAAAGTATTGCATAACGCAGTTCTATGCATCTTTAACAATATATTTTGGGGAAAGCTTCAAAATTTGCAAACTGACCCAAAATGGCGGCCCGAGTGATGTCATCATTTAAGAATGCTGATGTCAGGAAGTTCCATTGTTATTGATAACAATAGAAAGCTATCTGCTTGCCGATCCTTTTAAAGTACAATAGTCGACATTTGGAACTAATTCTGGCAGTAAAAATATCAAAATAAATCGTTTTTCAAATACCTTGCTCCAAATATGGTAGTGTCACCTGCCACGTAACAGCTATTGTTCAGAAATTTGATTGTCAAAACGTAGCTAATAGATAATTAGTAATTGTCAGAGAGTTTGAGTGTCATAGCTTTTGTCGTAAAAGAAAGCTCTGCAAAAAACCGACAGGGGGGTGGAAAATACCCCAACGGTAGGATTAGGGTTAAGTACGACAAAATCTATTAATCTACTTCATTGTTAACCCACTTTCTTGTGTTTGACGTAAATTTGTTTGTTTAACTTGCTCTCTTGTTTGACTTAAATTTTCTTGTTTGACCTACTTTCTTGCTAGACCTACATACTCGCATGATATCCTTAAGTACAATTACATCTGTTGACTGTTTCCTTGTTGACCTAATTTCTCCTGTATGATCTACTTACTCGTTTGACAATGAGTTCCCACATAGCCAGCAACACAGTTACAAGTATATTTGTTCACACCATCAGCACATGTCCCTCCATTTTGGCAAGGATTACTGCTACACTCATCAAAATCTGTAGAGGAATTTAAAAAATCAGATATCGATATCTTCTTCATTCACATTATGGTAATTCACCAAGTGGCAAAGGCAGATTATGTGATTAAGTACAAGAAAATATATTGATCTACTTCATGGTTGACCCACTTTCTTGCGTTGGACGTAAATTTTCTTGTTTGACCTACTTTCTTGCTTGACCTACATACTCGCATGATATCCTTAAGGTCAATTACATCTTTTGACTATTTCCTTGTTGACCTAATTTGTCCTGTATGATCTACTTACTTGTTTGACAATGAGTTCCCACATAGCCAGCAACACAGTTACAAGTATATTTGTTCACACCATCAGCACATGTCCCTCCATTTTGGCAAGGATTACTGCCACACTCATCAAAATCTGTAGAGGAAATTAGAAAAATCTGTAAAGGAAATTGGAAAATCAGAAATTGATATCTATTTCATTCACATTTTCGGGTAACCCAGCAAGGAGCAAGGGCAGACTTCGTGATATAGTACGATTGTTTTTAGTAATATATTTCATTGTTGACCTACTTTTCTTTTTGACATGATCCTTGCTTGGCCTACGTTATTGTTTGAGCTACTTACTCAATTAACGTAATTAAATAACATTATTTAAAGGGAAGTTTGAAATGAGACGTATCGCTTCGTAGGAGCTCCAACGGTTTTATCTGTATTGGAATAATGGCGGCATTCGATCCTTGTTGTAATGTAACGAGAGAAGAACGAAGGAATAGCAACATTGCCGAAGCTTTACTTGTAATCTCGTGGAAGAGAAACAACACACAATGAGAAAGAATACAATTTTGATCATATTGTAGGCCACATCAACAGTGCATTATTGCCCATGGACTCAGCCAGTAGCAAAAGGCAAATTCCGTGATGGTGATCATACCGGGTGAGCCAGAAAAAAGTTCCCACTTTCGAAAATTCGTATCACCACGAGTACTTCATGGATTTGAATGATTCAATTTCGTTAAAAAGCCAAAAGATCAAATTATTTTTGTGATTTTTCTCGTCTTCTTAGGAGCACTGCAAATATTGGTAAATTCAACTTTACAAAAATTTCATGGTTGCAAAATGACTGAAAAGGGGCCTAAAACACTTGATCAAATCGTCAGGACTCTCCTCACACAGAATAATACTCACGAGCGTTTCATTTCTCTCAAGAGTTATAAGACATAGATTCTCAAACAGATACTAAAGATTTTCAATCCCATGGCAATAAATGTGCATACGATAGCTTTCACCCTTGCAAAATTGCTTTTTCTCTGTTGTTTTGAGTGAGGAGTCCTAAGTTACCAATTTTTCCAGTGCTCGTAAGAAGGAGAGAAAAATCACAAAAAACTTGGATCTTTGTTGCTGTCAAGCAAATATTGATTCATTCCAATCCATCCAGTACTATTGATGCAATGAATTTTCAAAAAGGGGGAACTTTTTTCTCGTTCACCCGGTACATACTACCTTCCTTTCTTGCATTTAGAGCCTGTTGAAACGCAATTAATTGATCTTTTAGCCATTCGAAAAAAGAATCTGGATAGAACGATATTTTGTATGCATTTTATAGAGTTTTCGAATGTGCCCAAAAGTAATAGAAGTTCTAAATGTCACTCAATCGAACACTTCTTATAAAATGTTTAGACAGTTGCATAGCTCATGCATCAACTTACAGTTTGAGTCCTGAGACCTTGTTTGAGTCAATGTAGCAAGTGGCTGCTGATTAAGAAAGACAAATAAGTGGTAGCTTCAAAAGCAGCACTTCTACCGTTCTTCAGCAATGTCAAAATCAAGCTAGTTTGAAAGAAAGGGTCCTAGCGTTTGCATTCAAAGTTTCTGCATTTTTAAAAGGGACCATAGTGTTGTTTATCCATAAGACAACACTGTCAACCCTTTTACGAATGGAAAGAAAATTTAGTACAACGCTAGAACCCGTGCTTTCTAATTAACCTGATTTTAACAATGCTGTAGAAGTGCTGCTTTTGAAGCAACCACTTATTTTGCCTTTTTTTTGCCATAAATCAATGAGAACTTGTCAGATTGCGAGCTGCGAAGTTACGTCTCCGAGAGGTCACCCATCCGGAGTTTCACGTCAATCAACCGAGCTTAACTTCAGTCACCTGACGGAAACTGTTTAAGCCACTCACCCTACTTTTGTCAACACCCCTTTTTTCTGAGCGATAAATGAGATGTAAATTTCAATTTTCGTCTCAATTTCAGTCTATCATCTTGTTAGTTATACTGACTCTCAAAAGTAGATTTCAAAAGACCTGAAACGTTTGATGGTGCGTTTTAGGTCATTTCCCGGCAGTTCTACAAGACATGTTCTTGAAATCTTTCAAATTTAACAAGGAACTGCTACTTTGAAAATTACTAAAGAAATATGAAAAATAAAGAATTATAAAAGTTACTTTAATCTTTTAGCTTTTAGAAAGATCAATTTCCATGAGTATAGTGCTACTTCTTTTGCTGCAGTGATTTTTCAAACAGTGAGACATTTTTCTGAGTCACCCGGTATTTCCTTGTTTGACTCATTTACTTGTTTCGCAGTTCGTGTGCGTGTACCCAGCCACACACGTGCATGTATATTGATTGATTTGGTTGTTACAGGTTCCTCCATTTTGACATGGATTACTAAGACATTCATTGACATCTGCAAATCAGAATTTAAATATGACTATGCGATTGAATTGAATTTGTTGAAGTCAACTAATTGCTGAATTGAATCAATTTGAATGCTCCATAGCAGCGTCAATTCACCTTTCAGGTTGGTTTGGTTTTTTTTAGTAATTGCTGTGAGGCAGCATCACAACTTTTGGACACTTAATTTATGGCTTTGTTGGGGATACGAACAAGCTAAGTTAACCCTATCTGTACTGGGCAATTTTTTAGGTATTTTGTACTGGGGGGGGGGGATTTTTCGCCCGCCCCCTCTTTTTCTCCAAAACTACAAAATATATAACAATAAGACTTACATATATTGTTCTTTAGACTTTTGGCTATTCAAAGATAACAATGACAATTATTAAGTCACGTGATTTGTTGCTAGGCAACTGAAAAACTGAGGAAAGAAGCAAAGAAGCGCATGACATCGTAAGCCCCAGCGTTAATTCGCTCACAAGCTAAGTTAAGAGCCTCAGGGAACCCCCTAAAAAGGGCTCCAGATCGCATTCGCCAAAATGATTTATTTCAATGACGTAATATGCAAGTAAGCTTGACCATCAGGATCAAAAGAAGAAAGAGTAGCAAAGAAGCGCATGACATCGTGAGCCCCAGCGTTAATTCGCTCACAACCTAAGTTAAGAGCCTCAAGGAAGCCCCTAAAAAGGGCACCAGCTCGCATTCGCCAAAACGATTTCTTTCAATGACGTAATATGCAAGTAAGCTTGACCATCAGGATCAAAAGAAGAAAGAGTAGCAAAGAAGCGCATGACATCGTGAGCCCCAACGTTAATTCGCTCACAAGCTAAGTTAAGAGCCTCAAGGAACCCCCTAAAAAGGGCTCCAGATCGCATTCGCCAAAACGATTTCTTTCAATGACGTAATATGCAAGTTAGCTTGACCATCAGGATCAAAAGAAGAAAGATTAGCAAAGAAGAGCATGACATCGTGAGCCCCAGCGTTAATTCGCTCACAAGCTAAGTTAAGAGCCTCAAGGAACCCCCTAAAAAGGGCTCCAGATCGCATTCGCCAAAACGATTTATTTCAATGACGTAATATGCAAGTAAGCTTGACCATCAGGATCAAAAGAAGAAAGAGTAGCAAAGAAGCGCATGACATCGTGAGCCCCAACGTTAATTCGCTCACAAGCTAAGTTAAGAGCCTCAAGGAACCCCCTAAAAAGGGCTCCAGATCGCATTCGCCAAAACGATTTCTTTCAATGACGTAATATGCAAGTTAGCTTGACCATCAGGATCAAAAGAAGAAAGAGTAGCAAAGAAGCGCATGACATCGTGAGCCCCAACGTTAATTCGCTCACAAGCTAAGTTAAGAGCCTCAAGGAACCCCCTAAAAAGGGCTCCAGATCGCATTCGCCAAAACGATTTCTTTCAATGACGTAATATGCAAGTAAGCTTGACCATCAGGATCAAAAGAAGAAAGAGTAGCAAAGAAGCGCATGACATCGTGAGCCCCAACGTTAATTCGCTCACAAGCTAAGTTAAGAGCCTCAAGGAACCCCCTAAAAAGGGCTCCAGATCGCATTCGCCAAAACGATTTCTTTCAATGACGTAATATGCAAGTTAGCTTGACCATCAGGATCAAAAGAAGAAAGAGTAGCAAAGAAGCGCATGACATCGTGAGCCCCAACGTTAATTCGCTCACAAGCTAAGTTAAGAGCCTCAAGGAACCCCCTAAAAAGGGCTCCAGATCGCATTCGCCAAAACGATTTCTTTCAATGACGTAATATGCAAGTAAGCTTGACCATCAGCATCAAAAGAAGAAAGAGTAACAAAGAAGCGCATGACATCGTGAGCCCCAGCGTTAATTCGCTCACAAGCTAAGTTAAGAGCCTTAAGGAACCCCCTAAAAAGGGCTCCAGATCGCATTTGCCGTAACGATTTATTTCAATGACGTAATATGCAAGTAAGCTTGACCATCAGGATCAAAAGAATAAATTTTAGCAAAGAAGCGAATGACATCGTGAGCCCCAGCGTTGATTCACTCACAAGCTAAGTTAAGAGCCTCAAGGAACCCCCTAAAAAGGGCTCCAGATCGCATTTGCCGTAGCGATTTTTTTCAATGATGTAATATGCAAGTAAGCTTGACCGTCAGCATCAAAAGAAGAAAGAGTAGCAAAGAAGCGCATGACAACGTGAGCCCTAGCGTTGATTCACTCACAAGCTAAGTTAAGAGCCTCAAGGAACCCCCTAAAAAGGGCTCCAGATCGCATTCGCAGTAACGATTTATTTCAATGACGTAATCTGCAAGTAAGCTTGACCGTCAGCATCAAAAGAAGAAAGAGTAGCAGAGAAGCGCATGACATCGTGAGCACCAGCGTTGATTCGCTCACAAGCTAAGTTAAGAGCCTTAAGGAACTCCCTAAAAAGTGCTCCAGATCGCATTCGCCGTAACAATTTATTTCAATGACGTAATATGCAAGTAAGCTTGACCATCAGGATCAAAAGAAGAAAGAGTAGCAAAGAAGCGCATGACATCGTGAGCCCTAGCGTTGATTCGCTCACAAGCTAAGTTAAGAGCCTCAAGGAACCCCCTAAAAAGGGCTCCAGATCGCATTCGCAGTCAGGTTCGCATTCGCAGTCACATTCTGAAATTCATTGGGGGGGTTGTACATGCATTTGGGACCGAATTTTTAACAGCTGAACTGGGGCCCAAGTTACTATATGTTGGATTGCCATCGAAGCTGCATGACATCGTGAGCCCCAGCGTTGATTCGCTCACAACAAAGCTGAAACACAACATTTGATATTTTGATGTTTGATTCTATTAAGGAATGTTGCCCTTCATCCGGAGCAGTTTTACAAGGAGCCCTCCACATAAAAACATTATACTTACAATATAAAAGTACTGAGGAATAGATTAAATACAGTACAAAAGCCATAAAGTTATTAAAAGCCTTATACAAAATTACAAGGTCTATGATAAAAGAAAATGAAACACTAACTCCTAAATAGATTGTTTAAAGCTATTTAGGCAAGATGCCTGACTGTTTGGCATCGGCAGGAAGGTCATTCCACATCTTTGCTCTTCGATAAAAAACATTTTTGTATGTTACTTGACTTTTTCTTGGGCAGTCTTAGATCTGTCTCTAAATTTCGCAGGACATACGAAGAGCACTTTGAGTTTCGGGTGAAGAGGTGACAAAGGTATTGCGGAGCCACTTCATGAAGGGACTCGAAGACCACTGTTTTAGATTCACCAGCTATAAGTTCTTCAGTGGTCTTCTAAGCCACCCTTTCAATAAGTGGCCTGCTTGAGGCATCAAAACTGCTGTTGGATATAATTGTAGCAGCTCAGTTTTGAAGGTTTTGCAACTGATTCAGCTCAGTCGAGCAGGCACAACCCCAAGCAGAGGAACAATATCGAAAGTGTGGCTCGACAATACCTGTGTAAACAGTCTTCAGTTTTTCCTGTGGTAGGAAAGTTTTAGCATGCTTTCAGCTTTAGAAAGCCAATAGCTCTAGAAACTCTAGTAGAAACAATGTGTCAAAACAATGGGGTCAGCAGTGAGTAAGCAACTCGGCTCCTCAACAAGGTTGCAAATGACATCACTGCGGTCTGTGGCACCATCGACATTAGCTCATATGCGCATTATGAAAAGTATCGAAATGATATCTTATGGAAATTTATATGCGATATCTTATTGTTGCACAGCAAAAACGGAATTGTTTGCATGGTCAATTGACTCAATCAAAAGGCAAATATACTTTTTTCGATTTTATGATTTCAGGATTTTAGAGGGTTCTTACATGAAGGCATTACCTAAATGAGCTGCTATTGACCACAGTCGTAAAATTTTCGATGACAACTTTTCTGGTAAACCCAGCTTGCAGCACTCCCTGACTATTGTTATTGCTAGTTGCTAGGTTCTTGAATATCAAATTTAGTTCAAAGGGCGGTGAAGTTTGGCGGTGATAAGTGGCTGAATTATCTTCAAAGACTAACTAGTTAATTTCGGCCCAGCAAAATCTCTTAAAGGTAATGTACCCAAAGGCGGATATAGGGGAGGGGGTGCAAGTGGGGGCAACTGCACCCCCTTCACGATGAAAACTCAGCTTGACGCTACGTTTTTGGCAAGAAAAGCGCCCCTCATCCTGACTCTAACGCACATTTTTTTTAACTGTTTCGATTTCTTGTATTTCAAAATACTCAATAAATTGTTTTTATCGCAGATATTATCTCGTCGCATCTACTTTGAGATAGACTTTAGTAGCTTCCATCTCTACATGT
Source organism: Aurelia aurita complex sp. Pacific (assembly GCA_004194395.1). Lineage (NCBI taxonomy): Eukaryota > Metazoa > Cnidaria > Scyphozoa > Semaeostomeae > Ulmaridae > Aurelia > Aurelia aurita complex sp. Pacific. The sequence goes on from REGL01002254.1 coordinate 12,908, forward strand.
GATTGCCTCGGGGTATACAAAGCCTTTTGTTCCTCTGAGTATCGTTTCAGTAGTATTATGTTGTAATTTTGGAAGTATTGTAGCATGTAGTGTATAAATGAGGCTTTGGAGGTTTTCGGCCATGTGCCACGAGCAAAAACTAGCGGAAACATTTGGTCCCTATGCTATTCCCAACAAAGCCATAAATTAGGTCTAATTTTATGAAGGTAGGTGAAATTTAGAAAATAGTGTAGCATGTAGTATGTATTGCAGCTATTTAATGGAATATGAAAATATTTATCAACTTACCAACACATTTGTATCCAACTGAATTTTGGCATGTTTCGTTACATTGAAACCCAGCATTGCAAGTGATCAGCCGACACCGGGGACCGGTCTGAAGAGTAAATGAAATTTATCTTAAGGGACCACTTCACGGTGTCACAGGATATCCCTAGAGGGGTGTAATCTGGCATAGCCTGCGTGCAGACTCTACTGGAAAACTGTGAGCAAGTTCCCAAGCTTTACTAACATGGAGGACCAGGAAGTTGATGAAGGCTAAACAGGCTGCATGGATAACTTATCTTTAAGGGTTGCATTCGAAATGGATTTGAAATTTTCTTGGGCTTCTTCTTCTTGATTACTTTTATGGGTCATAACGAGAAGCACTGAGCCGAGCCCCTTGTCCCTTGCACCGTTGCACCCTTGGAAAGATATTCAATTTCTGTTTCATTTCTGACGACCTTTTGACAGTATAACCATATTCCATATTTAAAATAACAAGGACACATCATGTTGCAACTAGACTTGCTCCAAGTCTATTCCCTGGTCTATCAGCGCTTAAAGAATATAATTACCCCTGAGGGGGCGTAGGCAACAAAGATGGCGCTGCGAACTCCTTTTTCCTTCGCAGGGGTACACTTTTCACAGGGGTAATTATATTCTTTCAACGCTGATAGACCACGGAATAGACTTGGAGCAAGTATATGTTGCAACAGGATCCGCTGCTTTCGATTGACATCCAAGTACAAATATATCAGCGATTGCAATTATATGCACGGTTGGTCAAGTATAAACAAATCAAAGCAAGCCGCAAAAGTTGCTCGGAAACCCAGGTAGCTAGCTGGCTCGTTGTGCATTCCAGAAATGGTTTTAAGAGCAAACATGAGCATATATTCAAAGAAGATGGATTCAGAAGGCAGTTGGTAGGCGATTTCAAATCCTACTTTTGCAGGCTTTCTATGTGTTTTGTTTATGACTTGACCGGCCAAGCATGGAACTCCTTTTGTCTGCAGTCACTAAGCAATTTGTAGTTCAGTGTCAGTCACATGTAGCCTATCTTATTGTAGCATTGTCCGTTCTTGTTATATGAAACAGATGTAATAACATATTTGACCACGTATCAAATATAGCAAATAGCAAATATCTGGGCATATTCACTTACCTGTGTGACCGGTTCATAATGTATCCAACCATTTTCATTTGACAATGTCACGCTTGATGACTTCTTATTGACATCCAATAATTCACAATTCTTCTCTTGCTCACTCGCAAAATTCTTTTTGTAGTTAGTAGATACACATCGATCATGTCTCACACATTTCAAAGTGCAACGCGAAAGAGTCTTTTCGTGTAATTGTGATATGATTCTTGAAGAAGTTGGAATTAATTTTTTGTTGCGATCAGTTGCTTTCATGAGGGTATCTCGTCGACATGCTGATCTGTGTATATCAATCACGCTCGCTGCATCTGTTAAACTCGTATACAAACAAATAAAACAGAAAGAAGCAAGTAAATAAATCTGCATTGTAATTGGAGCATCTCTTTTAACATTTCCCTTTTCCATGTTGGAACTATGCAATGAATTTCACCAAATTGTCGAACCTTCTTGAAATCACGTCTTCCCTTTCAAAAGCGGTGGGTGACCATTGATTTCATAGAGTACTTTACAAGCAGTTCCTCTCCAAAATGATAGATCTTCCACCCTTTTAAGAAGACTGTTGCTTCACTTTTCGTAGTGTTTTTGTTTACGGTTAATCCTTTCAAGAGATTCAGAACTTTCTCATATGTATAATTGAGGTACACTTTTACTGACTAACTGACTCACTTACTCACGCACCAATAATGGTTGTCGATATTGTAGGAAATTGTTCCCTTGCAGTTGCTTCCCAAGTGTATGTTTTTTAAATTTTGCGAGAAGAACTTTGCTGATCTGTTTGTCAATTGTTGTTCTGCGTTGAATCGTTTTTTCCAAAGGATTCAAAATTCCAGATTTGCAGTTTTAATCACAAACAATCATCAACAATTAAAAAGAAGCTGGCTTATAAAAGAACTTGATTCAGCTCCTTGCAATATAAAAATCTTGCATATGATGTGGTTTGAAAGGAAAGTCAATGGAACTCGTGCCTCATCAACGAAAATGACTCGAATGTGTAGTTTAAAGGGATTCTAAGCATATATAATCATCTGATGCAAATAGCCGCGCAAAGACGGCAGCCCGTGACACGGTTCGAACAATATTTGGGTAACTGATCAACGTCAGCAGGAAATACTGATATCTGATTGGCTAGAATTTAACCGCAAGAGGCTTTGAGCCACTTTAGATTCCCTTTAAAGTGAATGAACAGAGTCAAGTGGAGGTAATCTATAAACAGGACAAATAAACTTTCATACACTCTATGGTTCCACTAGCTAAACCACATCTTTAGCTAGTAGTATGCTAATCTTAGACTTGCATATGCAGCTCTTAACTTAGCTATTTATCTCTGTCGACTAGCTTTAAATCAGATTAAATGTTTACGTGAAAAAAGTTGTTTCAAATAATTTAGTAGCTAGTCAAATCTCGATTCTTTTTCGATTTAATTCTTGTTAACCGTGGTGCTGGTGACTGATCAACGTCAACAGGGAATATTGATATCTAATCGGCTAGAACATAGTGACTATGGCTAGAATTTGACCTCAAGAGGCTTGAGCCACTTTAGATTCCCTTTAAAATGAATCAAAGAGGCAAGTGAATCTATGAATAGGTCAAACAAAGCGCTTATACACGCATTTGTTCCCCAGGCTAACAACATACCCGCTTGTGTTGAAATCATCAAATACAATAGGCTAATTTTAGACCTGCATATGCATCTCTTAACTTAGCTATTTATCTCTGTCAACCAGCTTTAAATCAGATCAAACGTTTACTTGAAAATTGTTGTTTTGCATAATTTAGTAGCCAGTCAAATAATGAAAGATCATCTCGATTCTTTTTCGATTCAATTCTGGTTAACCGTGGTGCTAGAATCTCTAAACAAAGATAAATCAGCGCACTATTCTAAGACAAACAACCTTGCGTCGCATACAATTATGGACAAACGACGCGCAACAATGTTGACTGCCAACATAGTGCCAGAAAACTTTGGTTATGCCTACGTTAATGAACGGTGAATTGAATCGAAAATTAAATTCATCTTCAAGGTTGAAATGCAAATGTTTAGATAAACATTTGTTTGCAAACGGTAGTAATCAATCAAATCATGGCTAGACCCGTTTCAAATCCTCTCTGGTTTCAGATCGTCTAAATTTGAGCTCATATCCCAGGTATTTCGTGGACGATTTAAAAATGCAAGGTATGTGTATTCAAATCAAACAAATATAGCTATGCACTCGGGAAGTCCGGATGTTCTATCATCTTATTCATTTATGCACCCCAAAGGGGGTAAATTTTTTGAGAGACCTAGTATGTTCGGAAATTATACAACATAACGCACGAAAGAGAAATGATCACTCTCAACTGCATATGCTACATATGTCATCATCATCATCATCATCATCATCATCATCATCATCATCATCATCATCATCATCATCATCATCATCATCATCATCATCATCATCATCATCATCGTCATCATCATCATCATCATCATCGTCATCGTCATCATCCCTCATCATCATCATCATCATCATCCTCATCATCATCATCATCATCATCATCATCATCATCATCATCATCAT
>REGL01002255.1:29761-41425 GCA_004194395.1 Aurelia aurita complex sp. Pacific
TTATGACATGGCCTTCATTCTTCGAATTTTTTGTTGGGAGACTTCTCAATTTGTATTATTTCTTGTCCTTAGTGCTTAGTTTTCTCGTGCCTGCAAAATAAACGTAATTTAAGAATCTGCAGGATTTCAATTGGATTGACACAAAATTTTCCTGGCTAATTTTATCTACTACATTTTCAGCTTTATATGCTGTATCTTATCATATTTTCTTGTTTTTAGCTTTATCTTTGCAGCTACATAGATTCAAGCTTTAACTTAAGGTGGATTTCATTGGCTACATCTTGTTATACATTACAGTACATCTCTTATAATAACCAATAGTCATCTCGAAAATTGAGCTACGGATGAGCAACGCCCAATACTGTACTGTTAGGTTAGGCATAGTATTCAAATATCATCCACCTGTTTCTTCCTTGCTGCGATCGAAATGTTCACTTGCACAGTTCACTTCACTCTACAATAGTTATATCAAGAGCTGTCTTTTGCTGATTTGTTACCCTCTATAGGTAGTATCAAGTGAGTATGACTGTTTCTTTCATGGCTGGAAAAATAAACGTTTTAGTAATGAAGTTTTAGAAATTTTAACTCAAACATGATATGACAATTTCACTTATTGCTTCCTTCACCGTCAGGCCCGATCCCAGCCTTGAACTCTTTGGGGGGCAAGGAACCAAAATTTTCCGACGCCAAATTCAAAAACAACAACAGCAACGACGCCAGTTTTGGGAACATACACTACAATCATGCACGATTGGACCGACTTGCTCCTGTAGTGATTAGATTTATGAATTATTTTGCAGTTTCAAAATTAGTGAATATGAAGCACATATGCTGTAGATTTGAAATTCATGTCAGAATTTATCCTCAAAAGTAAATAAATGCTTGTTCTATTCATCATTTTCCCAATAAAATCATCTAAATGTGGGCTTATCTGACAGGCAGATTAGAATTTCTGACAATGGCCTTCTGGGGGGAGGGGTGTTCTTCGTCCTCCAGCCCCCCACTGGCTTCAGCCCTGTGTACCGTTGTACTGAATGGCAGTTTATTTAAGAAGTGACACATCTTTACAAATAGGGTCAAAAACCTTCTGTGACCACAAGTTGATATATAGATTTGGATGAGAACTTACTTTACTTTTCCTGAGGGATATTTTAATTTTCTTGGGCAGCCAGGGGATCTACAGGGATACCCATGATTATGCAACTGCCTTAATTTTGTTATCCCATCTGATATCAGATCTAAGTGCTGTGAGGTATCAGCATGAAACACATATTCATGCAAAAAATCATTTACGTGACTGTCAAGTTGCTGCCTGCGTTCTGTTTCTAACATACTTTTAATGTCATGTTGAATTTTCTTGATTGTAGATTTTTCTCACAATGAAGAGCACATTGTCGGTAACATCGCAGTAAAAAGAATTGTGCATGCTAAAATTGCATTTAGCCTCTCAGCCAGTCCGGGGGGGGGCGCTACCGAAATTTTTTAGAGTGATCACCAAGAATTTCTTTAATATAGCTCTAATTTCTTTCTTGTTTCTAAATCTCAACAATATATATACCATTCGATTCGTCTCGATGAGTACTTTCCTTTGATAAGTGGTTTATTTATATTTGCTGACATCAGCAGTTTATTATTTATATGACGTCATCAATCTTTATGACGTCATATCCCTAATGAATTGGTAATTTTTGCATGGACAGCTCATGGAATGACTTCAAATATCGATGAAAGTACTTGATCTCACCAAATAATATGCGAAATAAATAGTTTTTAATCATAATTGTTGAGCAAACAACTTTGAATTGAATCAAATTTTTCATTATTTAATTAGTTAATTAATTACAAACCAAAAATATCCGTTTGAAACCATATGAAACTACAAATTAATGGTATCAAGCAGGCATTTGGACGGTTTTTTGCCGATTTTATCCAACTGTTTGGTAATAATGCGCCCTTTTTTGCAAATACCGGGTGTCCCAAAAAAACGCAACGGATTTGATCGGGACTAACGACAAGAATTTAGATCCAATCAATCCAAAATAACTTTGATATAATCCTCGAAAGCCAACTTGAAGATTAATACCTTGTTTGTTTATATTGGTGCATGGAGAGATGGAATATCAATCTTGAAAGTCTAAATTTGCTTCCATCTCCAAACCGGAGGTTTCGGGTTTTGGCCTAACTAAAAATGTGCTTGAGGAATCTCCTCAGTCAGATACAAAGTGTTGTAGTGTGAGCATGCTAAGGCACACATGTCCAGGTACTTATTTCAATTGAAATTTGAACGCTAAGAATTGACAAACATAACAATGCCGAAGGGAAATTTCACAAAGGAATATCTTTCTTCAACCATAGTGCAGCTGCAAAAGAGCCAAGCACGAATGAGCATTTTAAGGATCTTATCCATGGATAATTTTCCCCTGGGTATATTTGGTTTCTTGTTTCGTAATAATTCTAAGAAAGATTATGCAAAATGCATTTCATTAAAGTCATGAAGATTGCAAGAATTAATTCATTTTTCACACCCAAGCAAACTATTTCGTGGATTACTTTCTTTTGTGAGACAGATGCAATGCTAACTTTTTGAAACTTTCAAAGCATAAAAAAGATGTCTTTTAAGGATAAGAAATTAAAGAATCTTTATTAAAACTTTTTTTAACCTTGAGGCTTTATTCTCTTATTTCACGGTAATTCAGGAGATTCTCCAAAATTGCGCGTTTGCAATTTAGGCTAAAAGCCACAAGCTCTGGTTTGGAGGTTCAGGCAAATTTGGACTTTCAAGATTAATATTCCAACTCTCCATGCGCCAATATCAACAAACAAGGTATCTATCATCAAGTTAGCTATCGAGGATTATATCAAACATTGTTTTGGATTGATTGTACCTAAATTCTTGTCGCTAGTCCCGATCAAATCCGTTGCGTTTTTTTGGGACACCTGGTAGCTCGATTTTGTCAAAATTTTAATTGTTTTTGGGTTCCTAGCAACCAATCACGTAGCTATTGATTGATTGATGCTATTTTTAGATTCTCCTTTGTTCAATTATGAAACAGTGCAAGTTTCATTGTCATTGCTGTTATACTTGCGGATAAAATAGGGTTAGACAGAATAAACAAAGAGAATGAAACTTGAGATATTTCTTTGAATCGAATGTGATGTTTTCAGTGAAAATTTTCAGTGGCTTTGTGTAATAAAAGAATGATCTACTGCATGACTTTTGATGCATTTCACATCTTTGTAAATTCCCCCATCAAAGGGCATGACAGTTTTTGTACTTTTCTCCATCATAGGGATAAAGTAGGGCATTTTGTAGGGCATGAAAGTTTTCATTCATATCATCATCACAATCATCTTCATCAGCATCGTCATCATCATCATCATGCCAACAGTCCTCTAGTTCAAATGTTTACCATCTAAATATTCCATGCCAGAAAAAAAACATCCAAGATGCAAGGATATGTCCCTCGGTCTCCGAGATGTGAAAATCCTTGAAAGCAAATAATCACGTTTTTGTCCTCTTTTGGAGTTTGAGATTCCAGTGCGACTCATCAGAGATTCTGTTGTTCCAAGGTCAGCTGTAGATGTTGTCTTATCCCTATCTCACCTGGGACTTTTGAAGTGGTGAATACCTGGGGTGGAGGGGGGGATGGATTCCACCCCCCTCGTTTTCTTCTCTGTTATAGTAGCTATAATCTTTAAACTTCGTAAGTAGATAGACTTTGATCCAAACGATCAAAATCACGTGATAAAATCGAATTATCTTCGTTGTACTTATTGCTTTGACAGTAAGAAGATATCAAGTTATAATTAACATGATTATTACCAACATGGTTGAAACAATGAAATGAGGCATTAAATTTTAATTTTTTGTTTCAAATTGAGTTCGATATGATCAAATTCAAGTGTAGGCATAATTTGGCATATATTTTAGATTGATATCTGCCACAATTAAAAAGTATGAAAATTTTGTTGAATACGCAGTAAAACATCGGTTGCCATGGTTACGGTGCTATATAATCTTGAAAATTTCGTCATTTGATACAGTATAGATATAAAGTCAAAGTAGCGGAGTCTCTGCATCCCACTTTGCACATATTAGCATTGGCGAATGAAAGTTTGGCCAGGTTTGAGTCGGGAGTTTTTCCAGACAAGCTCAAAATTGCTAAAGTTATTACCATATTCAAAAAGGGTGATCACCAGCAGGCTTCTAATTACCGCCCAATATCTTTACTTTCTATTTTCAGTAAGATATTTGAAAGAGCAATGTATAAACGTCTCTTTAATTTCCTAAAATTTCACAAGATTTTGTATGACCTTCAATTTGGTTTCCAGGAAAATCATTCAATAGACCATGCTCTAATTAGTTTGACTGAAACTATAAGACATAGCTTAGATAATAAAAGATATGGTTGTGGTGTATTTATTGACCTTCAAAAAGCCTTTGACACTGTCAATCATCAAATCCTACTTTCTAAGATGGAGCACTATGGAATTAGAGGTTGTGCTTTAGATTGGTTTAAATCATACCTTTCAGAGCGTGAACAGTATGTAAGCATAAATGGTTTTAACTCTGGCCTACTCAAAATCTCTTGTGGGGTTCCACAGGGGTCTGTATTAGGTCCTCTTCTCTTCCTATTGTATATAAATGACTTGCCTAATGTATCTAAAAGACTTAAATTCTTCCTATTTGCTGATGACACTAACATATATTATGAGAGTAATGATATAAATAAATTAGTAAAAGTTGTCAATATTGAACTCAGACAGGTTAAAAAGTGGCTTGATGCCAATAAATTATCTCTTAATGTAGAAAAAACAAACTTCATGATATTCCATTCAATACACAATAAAATAGATGAAAATCCAATCATTAAGATTGGAAAGAAGACCATTCAAAGAGCAAACTTTGTTAAATTTTTAGGACTACTTCTAGATGAAAATCTTAGTTGGAAGTTCCATCTGAAGGAGTTGTCCAAAAAACTTGCTAGAACTTGTGGTGTTATTTCAAAGGTTAAGAGCCTCCTGACTCCAGATGTGTTACTCTGCTTATATAATTCATTGTTTATGTCTTTTGCCCAGTATGGTATTATCGTGTGGGGTAATACTTCTGCGTCTTATACAGACCCTGTCTACTAACTTCAGAAGAGACTAATCCAAAAAAGTTCTTCTCAGCCTGCTCTTTCTCCTTCTGCTCCAACCTTTAAGTCTTTAAAACTTCTCAGACTATCTGATATTTTTGAAACTGTATATAGATAATCACCGAGTTGCTTCCAAGACTTTTTCCTATTGAATTCATCCATGCACCAGTATAGCACTAAACAGGCTAGTAAAGGTGATTTGTTTCTTGCTCGAAAGAACACCCTTCAATTTGGGTTAAACTCCATTCGATATAAAGGAGCTAAGCTTTGGAATGAAATCCCTGTTTGATTAAAGTGAATATGACGCGAACAATTTTATTGATGAAAAACGCCAATTCGAGTGTGCTGATTTCGAATTCCAACATTAAACTTTCCAAAACTAAACCGTTTTTTAGATATAGCCATTTGAAAATCAACTTTCTGCTCAAAAAAGTGTCCGGGAGATCTGGGTCGAGCTTTGACTTGTGACGTAAAGTGTTTGGGTGGATTCAAGGGCATCAAGGATTTATAAGAAACTATACGGTCGTCAAAGGGGTTTTAGGGTTTGGAAGAAACCCAATAGAAAATATTCACACCCATTTTCTTCGAATACCTCGGCATTTACATTGTCACAATATATCTTGGCAATCAATTAGGGACTGTTGTGCACCTACATTCTATGAAATGACAGATTATCACTCAATTAAGTTTCTTTGATGAAACCGGGAGGGTTTCATATTCAGACACAGGTATATTGGATCTTGCTATCAGGATGACGACATTTCTGTTTAAAAATAGTTCAATACAATAGGCGAATTTAATCCTTTTATCAAAATCATTGGTTGCTGTTCCTCGTGACAGGATTTCTTTGAGTAAAATCGTAAACAGACAGTCACTTGGTTTCAGAGATTGCAAGTCCTCAAATTCACAGATTTTGCAGAATAGCATAGCAAGAATAAGGATCTTGGTTGTAGGACGAAGGGAGGAACAGAATTCAACATGATGCTGTGACTAACGTACTGCGTTAGTTTTTCAACGACGCGATTACAGGCCCGATTAGGCCATGCTTGTTACAGCAATACAGTTATTTCGTATTTGTCAAAGTTTTATGAGGAGCAAAATAATATGGAGAACAACGCCTTCTTTTGGTAAGTTTCAATTTTGTTCCTGATGCTATACGCCTATACAGAGGCAAGCCTGGTTGCAGATCTAGGCTAAGATCCGTTTGGTCACACTTTTTGGATCTTTTTGGTAGGTATTAGAAGTGAGAACCGCCTCTAAAATTATGGCCAATCTTCGTTCGCCATTGAAGGTCTTCGTCCCATGAAGTACCAAAATTGATCCCTTTATAAAGCAACAAATGTCGAAAATTTTTACAACACAAACTATTAATTGTTATTTTAAGACCTGGGGCTGGCTGTGTGTGGGATAGTTATTATATAAATTGGGAGCGAGACATGATTTTGTGCCGTCGTTACAACTTTGCAAATGGCCTTGTTATCACATTAATGAGAGAGAAAAATGTTTAATAATATTGTAAATTTAGTTCCTTAAGAATTCAATACACCAGGAGTAAATTCCTTGGTCTTATTCGATGAAAAGGGCGAACGAACAAGCCAAACTTGACCGCTATCCAGGGTTTCATCGTGGTTTCCTGTGTACAACATTGCAAGGAATTGTCTTTACCAAACACTTTACGTCACAGGGGTCTGGCACTCAACGGTCTGACCGCGCAGAGTTGCCACCACTTTTAGAAGCAAAGTAGGTGCTATTCAACCCAATTTTCTGAAGAAATAAAAGTCCAAATTCAAAAATGAAATACACCATGATGATCAGCGATGTTTACTGCATAATATAAGACAATAAAAATTTTCGCGTCATATTCACTTTAAGAAACTCTCACTCGAAATCTTCATTCAAAACCAAGGTAAAGATCTACTTTTTGTGCCACAATTACACCCACTAATTCACACTTTATTATATGTGTCTTTCTGCACCAGTTTCAAATAACATCTAGAAAAGTCAATCTTCTTTTTAGATAGGGGGTGTTCCCTCCTCGATTAGCTTGCCTATTGAGGGAGCTCCTCCTTTAAGAAATTTCCCTAATCTCATTATGGCTCTTCATACTTACCTATTTCGTCTGTTTACTGTGTTTTTTCAATGTTATATGTTGTATTTCATTTTCAATTCATCCTTGTTAATTAGATAGGTAGGTTTGTATAGAGTTATAAAATGTATTAGATGGATTTCTAAAATGAACTGAACTGAATTGAAAGGGTGATGGAATACTTTGTTACTGACCTGCAATAAAGTCAGAAGTAAAACATATAATACCGTCCTATCACCCTATCAGTATTTGTATATTCAGTAAATCAGATGAGTAGAGAATCAGGTGCAGAAAATAAAACAGTCCAATCAATTTCAGTATATGAACTCTATCTTGTCCAAAATCTACTCCTGTGAACGGCTTTTCCCCGATCTGTTCATGTTAGGAAGATTTATCTCTTGCTGCTTGCAACAAAAATATAAATAAGCAGTTCACTCCCAGTTCTGGTTCAACCTCAATCTGATATTTTTGGCTGTAATAGGGAAATTTTCAGTCTGTATTATCCCATGTTATGCTGAACTGCAAATGACTTCCCCATTTTCTGCCCAAAAAATTGAATCTTCAAATTGAGATATTTTATTCAAATTCTACAAAAGGCAATCAATGTTGAGCTTCCAAAGGCTAGCTTCAAACAAGGTGTAATTTGCATACCTCATACAGGCACATTTTCATGTGAAACTCTGCAAATTTCATTTCTAGCCCTCTTAACTGTTTCAACTTTGTCTCACCAAGCCTACAGGCTCCATTGAACATGCCTCTCTCTTTCTTCGGTGCCCACATCAACATGGATTACTGTAGGTTTAAGGATAGTTTCNAGGGAAATTTTCAGTCTGTATTATCCCATGTTATGCTGAACTGCAAATGACTTCCCCATTTTCTGCCCAAAAAATTGAATCTTCAAATTGAGATATTTTATTCAAATTCTACAAAAGGCAATCAATGTTGAGCTTCCAAAGGCTAGCTTCAAACAAGGTGTAATTTGCATACCTCATACAGGCACATTTTCATGTGAAACTCTGCAAATTTCATTTCTAGCCCTCTTAACTGTTTCAACTTTGTCTCACCAAGCCTACAGGCTCCATTGAACATGCCTCTCTCTTTCTTCGGTGCCCACATCAACATGGATTACTGTAGGTTTAAGGATAGTTTCCTGTTTCCTTGGTACATAGACTTCTTGGAGCTCTTGCAAAATTTCAGCCATGTCACCAGACTTATTAGGGTCTTTTGGTTTGATTCCAAGGAGACTCTAAGATTTATAAACATATTGAAGTTTTCGCTTTCAGCTCTTAATTGCTGTGCATGGTCTGTCAATTGGCATTATTTGAAGAGTGGTTGCGTCCCATAATCTAAGCCCTTGTTTTATATAAGAACAGTCTTTTTGGTGAAAGTGTTTGTAGACATTCTATAGCCTGTGAACATGAACGGTTATTTTTCAATGTTTTTCTCGGCCGTTCACAGGCTATAGAATTTCTAGATTTCAAATAAAATGTAAAATTAATGTGATGCAGTTAATCTATGAACGGNTAGGGTCTTTTGGTTTGATTCCAAGGAGACTCTAAGATTTATAAACATATTGAAGTTTTCGCTTTCAGCTCTTAATTGCTGTGCATGGTCTGTCAATTGGCATTATTTGAAGAGTGGTTGCGTCCCATAATCTAAGCCCTTGTTTTATATAAGAACAGTCTTTTTGGTGAAAGTGTTTGTAGACATTCTATAGCCTGTGAACATGAACGGTTATTTTTCAATGTTTTTCTCGGCCGTTCACAGGCTATAGAATTTCTAGATTTCAAATAAAATGTAAAATTAATGTGATGCAGTTAATCTATGAACGGTTGTATCACCAAGGGATGGACTAGGATGGACATTTCCGCCCCATTTTCTCAGAATGATCTCATCTGCAAAAATTGGTTTAGAAATGGCTTGGCTATACAGTAGAATATCTTATAAAGTTAAAAGTAATTCTTTACTTTGTCCAATCCACTTTTACAACAATGTTAAAAAATGCCTCTCACCAACATTTCGTTACAAATTCATCCAAAATTGTAATACAAATGATGAATAATTACAATGCATAAAAGAAAATTTGGTACAATTTTGGCCCCCTGCTCTTTTTCCTAGCCTGGATGGAATCTTTTTGATACTTTTTTAATGACCCTTAGCCTCTCAGTATTATGTAGCCATTGAAAATCACCTTAGACAGTACCTGGTGAGATGGCTCTGCCAATTCTTTTGAAAACCGATGAGGAATATGCTTGTAAGATCATTTTTAAAAACTNCAACAATGTTAAAAAATGCCTCTCACCAACATTTCGTTACAAATTCATCCAAAATTGTAATACAAATGATGAATAATTACAATGCATAAAAGAAAATTTGGTACAATTTTGGCCCCCTGCTCTTTTTCCTAGCCTGGATGGAATCTTTTTGATACTTTTTTAATGACCCTTAGCCTCTCAGTATTATGTAGCCATTGAAAATCACCTTAGACAGTACCTGGTGAGATGGCTCTGCCAATTCTTTTGAAAACCGATGAGGAATATGCTTGTAAGATCATTTTTAAAAACTTTGTAAGATGGCATGTACTTGACAAGAATTCTTGCTACTAATGTAGAAAATGTTCATTTGAATGCATCCATTGATGGCTTTCCAGGCAGAAGGTTGTTAATTTCGAGATTTTTCGTTGGGCATTGTTGTTCATTAATAGAGTTGGTAGAGTCACTAGTAGGTCTTCTGACTCGTGATTTCACAGCAAACTGAAGGGTCCATCCAGTTGCGCATTTTGAATTGAGACGATGCTGATTGATGCCTTGAAATTGTGAAAGTGTCACAGCTGTCAGCCTTCTTTCTGTTCTTTCTGTCAGTTCTATCTTCTTTCTGATGATATCCAGCTTGGGTGTATTGATTGAATTATTCATCACTTAATTGAAATTTTTGTAAGTGTGGCCTATTTCAAATGCCAGAAAGTGATATGACATTCACACAGGCGAAAACCCACAATTTTCAATAAATGCATCTTTTCGGTATGAATCGCCTCTTTCCTTTCTTTAGGGCATCCCCTCAATTGCTTCTAGTCCTAAAATGTTTTGAAAAAATCTATTTCGTGTTTTCTACAATAAAAGGGGTGTTAATTTTGCTCTTACAACATGTTGTATTTGAAATTCGCCAGATGTCCCAAAATATTGATTGAATAATAGATAATTATATCAATACAGCCAGACTGCATATCATTGGAAAGAAGATATCTAGGGCTTTCAGACTGTATACGTTACTTTTATTCGAATCTTATCGTCCGCATCAAATTTTCAATTATAGCTGGGTTGCGTTTTTTCTGAAACACCATGCACAATGCAACGGTCACCGGCAAGCTATAAATGTTAAGAAGTGATTTACTTGTCAAGAGAGGACACAGTAACAAAACTTTTTAGGATGATAAATTGTTGAAAAATATGTTGCTCTGTCTTATTTTGCGATATTCAATCACGTACATAATTTATACTGGTCCCGAACCTTTCAGCCCCATTTGTCGGAGATGATAAGGTTCCTCCCTGTTCGATTTTCAGTCACTTGCAGGTTAACCTTTGTAGCATTTTGTTGGAGGAACGATGCATTCAGCAGGATTTTATTAACGTATGATCGCAACTGACCTCATGAATTTTAAGTCTCCAGCATATTTTTGCTTCATATTCATTGATTTCGAAGGTTGCAACGTTGGGTTGGTAAATAATTCATTGTTCTGGGCTGTTGAAGGTGTACATCAGTTACTTCAACCATAATTGTCACCATGTTGTAACGGATGTTTCTACGACTCATGTTGTTGCTGTTGCTGTCGTGGATTTTGCTATTGAAAGATGTCGGTTCTTGACGTAATATATTGCGATGTGTTTCAAGAACTGATAGATGTATTGTATCTCATCCCTATAATTGAGCCATCAATTTGAATAGGATGCTTTCATGCTTTTCCCGAAAAGTGAAAGTTTTATTTTTGCAATAATGTTTCAAAAGCTATTTATTACCTTTTTCATAATCACTCGTTAGGTCAACTACAATAATTCGTTTACATTCCATTTCATTTTCAATACAAAACGCATCGAGATAATGCCAGTAACCGTTCACCGAGACACTATTCAAGACCGAAAAACCGTGCAATTTTACGACAGAAACAGGAAAACCGACCTGAATAATGGCAAAATCCGTTCACCGAGACAATGTTCAAAACCGAAAAACCGGGCAATTTTGCGACAAAAACCGGAAAACCGAGCCAAAATATGGATCAAAGCGCGTAACCGTAAAACCCAAACCTATACTTATACCAAAATCGCGAAAATCGATATCGTTCCTTTTACGAAAATCGTGAAAATCGATACCGTTCCTTCATCAAACATCGAGTCTGTTCCACGGATAAGGGTCCTCGTACCCACAGTATGTGTAGATCCCCCCCCC
>REGL01002256.1:10237-29457 GCA_004194395.1 Aurelia aurita complex sp. Pacific
GGGTACTTCACATATTTTGGGTACGGGGACGTGCCATCGGAAAGGGTATCGATTTTCGCGATTTTGGTATAAGGAACGGTATCGATTTTCACGTTTTTGGTTAAAGTATAAGATCGGATATAAACTTTCGGAAAATTGGTATAAGGTCGGGTGTACTTTTTCGGAAAATTGGTATAAAGTCGGGTATGTTTTTCGGAAAATTGGTATAAGGAACGGGTATGTTTTTGAAGCTTCGATGGCACGTCCCCGACCAAAACCTGGTCAAGTAACCCTCCCCCCCCGGGGGTGATGCTGCGGGTTTTAAAAGGCAGTATCACACAAATTTTTCATCTTTTCTTTCAAAATGCAAGCGTTAATGTGAAGATAAATCTTTGTACTTCACAGATCACAGGGGAACAAACAAAGCATTCATATCCCTTACGATTGCTCGGATATAAGTGAATTTTTGATTTTTTGGCGGTTCGGTGAAGCCATAAAACAAACTGCAGAAAACAATGGACACATATCTAAAACAATGGTGTTAACAGATTTGTCTACAATTTGGTGACGGAACCCCTTTAATTTGTTTAGATTTTGAATATATGGTAACAGTTTTTGCTTCTTGTCGTAGAAAGCGGAAACGGCACCATTGACAATTGGAGAACGATTAAAGCTACGAATAAAAGATTGTTTCGGTTCTGAAATGAAGCAAAGGAAGAACATCGCACGAAGATCTGAGAGTGAAGGGAAGAAAAAGAGGCGCATCTCATTGAGTCATAAACTGTACAAAATGCATACCCAACACCGGCATGAATACCATATCCTTGACAGAATTTCTATGGTCTTGTTTCCAGTGTCTTTTATAATTTATTGTATCACATATTTTGTTTTCGTCAAGATATATCGCGATAAACATCACCGTGGCTAAAATTAGACTTTGTATATGCCTTCTATAAGCTATTTCTTTGAACTGAATGACATCTTCAAAGAAACTTGAACTATTTCACTAAACTTTTTTTTACGATTGGACTTTTTTAGGACCTTCGATATCTTTTCAGAAGTAATAGAGTCTTTTAAGAATTCAAGAACTTTAAAAAACTTTAAACGATCGTCATTTCTAAACTTTTTAACGAAAAATAAAGCAACTTTCAAGAAAACCATTTAGTCTCATTATTCATTTTGGTAGATTTTTAATTTGTAAAGTTTTGGCACGGCCCCCAGAAAATCCGTCATACTGACTGGCGGGGCTACCGTGCATAAATATTTATAAAATAAAAGAAAAAAGGAAAACAAAATTTAAATGAAATCGCACTGTTTTTGACAGCTGTGTAGTAGTTATATTCGTTTGCCAAATGTTAAATCTTTTTAGATTTTACAGTCTACTATTACTCTATTTTCACGTTACTTCTTAAAACGCGTCTGTTTCATCCAGCCTGCCTTGCAAGTGCCGTCTCTTGGTTGGCCTTTGTTGTAGCGATGGTGATATCACGCGTTCCAGAAAGCTATAGCTAAAGTGTATGTCAGCGTTGACAAGCCAGGCGTCTAATACACCCTCTTCTTAGTGCCCCACCACATTCTACCCCAGTGATTTCCCCGGTGAAAAAATGAGACAAAATTTGTCCCCGGACAAGGAGTGCATCTCCCCGGCACAAAACGTCTGACAAGTGAATGAAACCTTGGCTGAAAATTGGTAAGCCCGGGGGAAAGATTTGAAAATTATCTATATACAGAATTGGCCCCCCCCCCCCACAACAAGCTACACTGTCTTCGGTACAAAAATGAAGATCCATGGCGAAGATTTGATATATCACCTGGGCACTTCGGCAGTGTTTTAAGTGTGGTGGTAGCCAAATACAATCAGAAAAGAGTTTCAAATTGAACAGACAATTCCATGAAATAAGACAACAATATCTGCAAGCAGAAAGACATTTCAACCACAAATACAGTCTGGGTTATATGCATTAGAAGTAGGACTCTAAACTGCCCCGTCTCCTGACGTCACATGTCCAGCAATGAAATCCACCACCAAGGGAATTCGCATAGCGGATGTTCACTGGCACACATTGAATTCCAAGAGATTCGAACATCTAAAGCAATAAAAAGGAAGCCATGTAAAATTTCTAACGTGTATGTTTTGTGGCTTGGTCTGTTAAAATTAGTGTTTCGACCATTTTGTCTCTGGCAAGTACGACAATATTCTTGCAAGTCAAATACTAGCAACGGGTGCTATTGGTACAAAATCTCCCATAGTTGCAAACATTGACTCTCCTACAACATAGACATTTCTATACATAACACTTCAACGAGCAGAAGTAAAGCCATCTCTTTGCTTCGAAGCATGGAGCCACCTCAAAGGAAATTTCGAATTGGCAAAATTAGCAGCTATTATTCGTATCCTTCACAGGCCCTTTCAATCTTCAGAGAACGAAGAATTTTAAATCAAAAATGCTCAATGCAGAAGGACCATATGCAGAAAGACAGGACTAGAAGGTTCAACTCGGCATCAACTCAAAGGATAAAACTAAACTGAAACGGGAGAGCTTTATATTTGAGATTCATAAACCCTTAGAGGGGCAAGGGGGTATCTTGATCTGTCATCTGATGGATGTCCCTTTTACCCGAAAAATTGGTACACACAGCGACGTACCGAGGAATTCGAAGGGGGGGGGGCAACCGAGTTTTGAAGAGTGTTAGCATAGGGCTCAAATCTTTAAAAAGGTCGGTGTAAAATTCTATTACGGTTTCACTCGAATTAAATGGCTTGGAAGGAACTTAGCGTTTTTTACTGTAAATCTGCAGTGGCAATTTGTTGATATCTTGATTAGTTCAAAATGGCGGCATTTATTAAATTTGAGGCTATGACGTCATCAAATTTCTAAATCCTAAACCAGAAAAGATACTGATTTCTGCGTTTCACCATATTGCAGGCCTTCATAAACTATGGCTTTCTTGGAAGTTATATGATTTTTCCTCCTTTGGTTTAAGATTTAAGGTTTTAAAGATTTGAGCCCTATGATAAGAGTGTTAGGGTCATAATTCAGTAAATTTAATTTAATGGACATCTGGGCCATAAGTCCGCACATTGTAAAAAATTCCCGGTAATTCCTATAAATTGTAAATTATTCTCCACAGCAGGACCCCTAAAATTCCGTAAACTGTTTGAAAATGATACCCTACTAATTGCACGTCCCCATACCTTCAACATCCTAAGAAAAATTCCCCCTTCCCCGAGTATAAGCCAACTGAAGAGATCTGTAAATTTGTATCTTACCTTGGTGATTGTTGTCTCATTGGCATCGACAACAACGCGTTTTTCATCCAGCATCAANATTGTAAAAAATTCCCGGTAATTCCTATAAATTGTAAATTATTCTCCACAGCAGGACCCCTAAAATTCCGTAAACTGTTTGAAAATGATACCCTACTAATTGCACGTCCCCATACCTTCAACATCCTAAGAAAAATTCCCCCTTCCCCGAGTATAAGCCAACTGAAGAGATCTGTAAATTTGTATCTTACCTTGGTGATTGTTGTCTCATTGGCATCGACGACAACGCGTTTTTCATCCAGCATCAAGACATTCATGCTCAACCATTTTGAGCTCATCCATAATGGATGCGAATCTGGCACCAGTGGAAGAGGGGCAGAGACAACCTTCCATCCTGCTTTGTGAAACATATCAATTTGATGGCAGGGCCGATCAGGGTTCTCTATGACCAGGCCTGGTCCAATAATGTTGAATGTTGCATCAATATGCATTGGATTCGGATCCTTAAATGAAATTGTGTGTATTTTGTATTCATCACCAAGGTGTCTTTCTAGCCATTTGATTCCAGAGTAGTTTGTTACCTAGAAATGAAAGAAAATCGAATTACGGCTGCATCATGAAGCCATCTCAAACTTTGTCCCCTCCCCCTCCAGGCTACTTGTCAGTGACAGAGAGACTTCTGACCTAGCATCCCCCTCCTATGCATAGCGGCATCATTCTGCATATTTTTAACCTCAAAGCCTCGAAACGCTCCTCCTGTGGTAAATTGGCTGATGATCCGAATGTTTAACAACCACATTGGAATTATTCTGTATGAAATAATTTTGCATTTCTGCTTCTTTGCCGTCTTCAGATGCTTCCGTGGCTTTGCATCTTTTGTAACTTTGTAATTTTTTAGAGATTTCAACGCAGAGATCTCGGTGCAATCCTTCAAAAGACTATGATCACTTGGTACAGTATTACCCCGCCACTAAGAAACTGACTTATAAGAAACTGCAGCCTGCCAGATGGCACCATGGTCTTTGTCATTTTTGGTTTGATATAACATTTATGTTATATTTATAAGAAATCAAACATCCTGGTTTTACAAAATCAGTTTCTTAGTGGCGGGGTAATACCGTACACCAGAAAAAAGTAGCCTCGTTTGACAGGCCATGATGAAACTTACACCAGGCTAATTTCAAAGATTGATGATGAAATTTTCAGTCAAAATCCCAAATAATTATCGGCAATATTTTTACGAATATTCCGCCATCTCCTTCTCACGATATGAGCAATACTTTGATCGAGAAACATCGAAAAAATCTTCTAAAGATGGAGCGAGACGAGACAATAAGAAAACTCTAAACGGCATGGAAATGAGAAATTTATTGATATGATTTGTTGGACGCGCGTTACTCTATCCTTGCATAATGGACTATCCTTGCCTGATTGACGCACAGTGGAACTTTCCTGGCGGGCTGAGCCTTAGACAGTAAAAGGTTCCTGAGCCACAACTTTCTTTGTAATTTCGGAGTGACATTTTCTCTCGTGCACAAAGAAGTTCTGCTCACTCAGAAAATTCCACGGAATGGAAATCAGTCTTTATTGCTCGGTAACTAGGCCGCTGAAAGCTCGATCAAAAATTGCTAAGTATCATTTGCGATTTCGACGAAAGATTGAAACATAAGTCGTCAAAATCGGCCCAATTTACGATTCATTGTGGCCTGGATACTTTGTTTGGCACACCCGGTTTCAATTTCTCTTACCTGGCTTCTCTGTGCAAAGATATCTCTTCCTGCTCTCATGAAATCGGCTGCATCAAAGCATGGCTCGAACTCCGTTGTTACAAAAAGTCCCTTTGCTGCCAAACTGTGCCGTTCTTCGATAGTTTTCATTGGATAACCCTATGATTGAAACAAAACGTAGCATACTCGTTGTAACTTGAGACTTTAAGCTAGACCTAAAATTCTGCCTTTGCAGCTCATCTGAAACATTGCAGCTAAAGGCATGGCTCACATACCAACATTTTTGCACCTCAATACAATACACTAATAGCGTTGCAGGACATATGCTCTTGAGAGAGCAGTTTATTCGAGGCAATGAACAATAGATCTGGAAAGAAAGTGACGTTTTCAGTGAAGCTGAATCCTTGATGAAACCGTCATTATATCACTTGACTTCATCACTCTAGCCAGGCAAAACGTTGCAGCATCTCATGGTAAATTTTTATTCATTATAAACATGAATGGGTTTCTTTGATGTTAGTGCAGGCATGGGTGCTTAAGACGCCACAGCTGTGCTTGATTGCCGCAGGTTTGTTCCATTGCGGAGGAAAACATTATTTACTACAGACGAGCTAGCGTGAGAGATCTTTGAAACCTCCGCCACACCTGCACAGGACAATACAAATCTTTCTCCCCAAAATCTCTTCCGCAGAAAAATATATGTTTTCCTTCGCAGAAGCATATATGCTGAAACAAAACTGTAGCTTCTATCTAATAATCCAATGTACAGGCCATAATGCGCAACAATGTTTTAATGGAGGTTCTTGGGAGGGGTTTAACTCCAATATTTGGTGGAACACTATGCACCATGATTTGAAGTCCGACAATGCAAACAACTTCAAAGGAATTGAATCCATATGATTAACTGAGAGTTAGCGCTATCCTGAATTTTTGCTGACAAAACCGCGAACGGCCCTTTGTTATCACACAATAGTGCCAACGTCATTAGCAGTGGAGACCAAATCCTTGTATTACCCTCGGGAATTTCTTAGGTTTAATTTCAATAGCTATTAAATCATGAGCGTGCCATTATGCGGAATCAATGCCTTTAATGGAATTGCTCTCAGCAATGCAACAAAAATTTAAATCTTGAGGTATGGTCAATGATGAGAACACTAATGATAATTTTAGGTATGAATACAGCGCGTCAAAAATCACACTGTGCACATATTTTGAACCAGGTAAGAAAACGTTGTGTTTAAATTCGCAATCCACCACCAAAGGAGATCGCACAAAAACAACAAAATACGGAAATTAGACCTTACCAAGTCATAGAGCTCATCGGCCATTGTTGGTTTTGGAGCAGTTGTCCATTTTGCACCAGCATGAAAATATTCTTTCATTAGCTTTCGATAAGCACGATATTCAAAAAACCTTGCTCTCCATGCCATTGGGGCCTCGATTATTTCCTCTCCAACAACAAGCAATATGTCTCTTGGCATTGCTGCATACATCCCTTGAGATTTGAAGTCAGGTGTTTCATAGTGCTACAAGTTAGAGAGACCCCGTTTATACTGTACCGTTACAGTTTTGATCTGCTACAAAGTCGTTAGGGCTCAAAAACGTTTGCACTGCTCCAGGGGAAGACTTTTCCATGGATAATAGGAGATTCAAAAGTGTTCCAGATTAACAGTAGCAATATAAACGGAAGGCTGATCCGCTAAGCATAGGTTTCAAATATTTAAAAAGGCCGGTGTAAAATTGAGTGACCTATTTCTTTGAACTGAATGACTGCAAACAAACCTTAGCTATTTCTCTATAATTCTACCGTTGGACTTTTCTGAAATCTTTAATATTGTCAGAATTAGAGTGTTTTTCTTCTTTTTCAAGAATTCAAGAAAAATCTTCAAAAAAAACTTAAAACCATCGTAATTTCTGAACCATTTGACGAAACTTAAAGTAATTTCGAAGAGAACCCTAGTTTCGGGATGCCTACAATATGGTATCAAGCAAAAGTATATCACTCATCTGGTTTATGATTCAGAAATTTGACGACCTCACATCCTCAAATGAGCTGAAATGTAAAATATGCTGTAATTTTGAAAAATATTCAGAATTTCTGGAAAGTCAAGAATTATAAATAAATATCTAAAGTTTCTTTCAAGCCATTCAATCAGTCGAAATAGGTTATTGAATTTTACACCCACCTTTTTACACAGAGTTAATAATTTGGAACCAATGCTGATCCGCTACACTTTCGTTACAGATCCATAGAACAAGGACAGATTTGGCAAGACAATATCATGAGTTGGTTATGATTGACACCGCAATTCAAAGCTATAAGCGATCACAGACAAAGGAAATTCTCTCAATCAGTAATTCAAAACAAACAAAGCCGTAAAAGTTTCTCTGAAACCCAGGTAGCTAGCTCGCTCGTTGTGCACTCCAGATATTGTTGTTAAGAACAAAAATGAGCAAAGATCGAAAGAAGAAGGATATATCTACACATATCCACGGGCATTTAATTTATTTGATTCAAAAGCCGATTGGGAGGCGATTCAATTCTCTTATTTTTTTGGGTGTGATTAAAACACTTACTGCTCAGCTTCTGAACCAAAGAAATAAAATGCCAGAGGTAGATGTGTAGATATATTCTTCTTCTTTCGATATATGCTCGTGTTTGCTCTCAAAAACAATTTCTAGAATGCACAACAAGCGCGCTAGCTACTTGGGTTTCAGAGAAACTTTTGCGGCTTTGTTTGTTTTGAATTTATGGTTGAGAGAATTTTCTTTATTTGCAGCCACTAATCGCTTTGAATTTGGGTGTCAACTAAAGTATCTCATACTATTGTGTTACAAAATCTGCCCATGGCATGTGCCTAAAGCAATGTTACAATCGTATTTACAGGTTTTTACAATTTGGCGATGAAGCCCCTTTAAATGCACCCAGCATACCTTGCACATGCCATCTCCTTGTTGATGACCATTTTCGTGGACCATGAAGATAGCACCAGCAAAGATTTGACAAAACAATGTATGCACAAGCATGCCGGTTGCAAAGGCCCTCTTAAAAAGTGGCCTACTTTACTTACCTGAGAGTGGTCTATTTTCTCAGGCCTTCGTACAACAACTCCCTCGTGCTGAAGTATGTTACATAATTCTTCGATTTCTTCAACTGCTTTCTTAAGGTGCTCTTCAGGGAATGACTTGCCGCCATTTTTCGTGTAGAAATCCCAATGTTTTTCATATGTATTTGCTTTCACCTCAACCGACATTTCAGGTACGCATGCATTTTCAGCACGGCCAACGATGACTTCTTCCAATGGGTCCCATTCGTTGTGCGAGCACACTGGGCTGCTTGAAGGGGCTGGCTTGATCTGAACACTGGCAAGTTTGGATCGCTGTTTGCTCTTGGCAAGCTGAATAAAAACAAGATTTCAAATGATAACGAAGAGAAGCAAATTGCACACCGGGTGAGTGACAAGTGATAAAAATGTGTCCACTGTTTGAAAAATTGTACATTCAAGCAGTAAAGCAATGCAACCAATTTGCAAAATATCACATCCATCATCTTACTCGCGACTTAAACTTAACTTTGATGATTTTCCTTGAGAGTTGAATTGCATTATTTCCTTCAAAAATCATAAATTAGCCAAAAGTTCTTCTCAATATGACCAAAACAGCTAAAGTACCCAGTTCACTAAATTGCAGATTTTTGAAGTGAATAAGAATATGGTTAATCTTACCCTACAAACATCATACAAAACATTATGGAAGTACAACTTCAGTACTCCAAAAAGGGGAAATTCTTACGTGATATGGACAAAGAATTTAATTTAAATGTGAAACATATCTCCTATTACATGATTATAATTTCAGGCAAGAATGAGTATTTACAGCAAAATTACGCACAAGTGACCACGTTCTGGCAGTCGAATCCGGTAAACGAACATTCAAAGATTCAAAATTTGAAGATAGATTTACAGTGCAGGAATTGTTGAAGATGAAATGCATTTTATCTCAGAATGCCCCCTTTACAACCACACCAGAAGAGATTTCTTGGAAAAGTGTTACAACTTCTTCCCAAATATCAAACTTCTGAACATGAATGACAAGTTTAGATTTCTTTTCTCCATCCCAGATCCGGTTGTCATGAAAGAAATAATTTCGTACTTATACAACCTGCCAAAAATTCGATCATTGCACCCCCTTTGTAAATTAGATACCTTTAACAGTATTTGATTAGTTTCTGTTATGCTCGTTTAGTTTTGCTACTCTTCTTAAACTCTGTTAGTAGGTTTATACCTTGATATACGTGTATGTTTAGATTTATAAAAAAAAAACGTTTTGCTTTCAATGTTTTAGAAAAACATTGCAGGAAGGGTGTCCCAAAAATTTTTTCCACGTTTCATTAAATATTTGGAAATAGCGATATAATGAACGAGCTCCATGGTAAGATAGCCAGAGGCGGGCATAAACGTGGGGACAGTGGTCCTATGCATATCCAAGAAATCGGTTTATATTGTCCTTATTCAACAACGTTTTTCGTCAAACAAAACTAGGCTTTTTAGAGGTTGTAGAAGTGGTTCATTTCATACCGCAAGCATGGACTATATATTTTTGGTGACCTTTGCCCTCAAAAGTTGGTTAATCTCGTGCCCATAGCTGGACAATGCTGTCATCCATCGGAATTTGTTCGTGAATTTACTTGATACAGCTTGTGTCTCACAATTGACGATCCTCAATCATTTCATGGAAATAATAAATACGGGACAAAAACGGTACATTGTCAACTTTTGGACATGAAAATTGAGGTAGTTGATGTAAGAACTGGTTTATTTTCGTAACGGTGTGGGCACAGGTATACAGGTGGAAAGGATTTTGTAAAGAAATGGGTCTTTGATATAAATGGGGATTAGATCTCCTCGCACGCTATTTGAACGTACGCATCCCACTGACAATGAAGAGCTTAGCGTCTTGAAGGACCCTTGGTACAACCATGCACACCTTGGCCATAAAACATAGCCTGCAACTTGCCCTATGCAACCTGCGTTATACAGATTACACCAGCTGAACAAGGGCAGATTTCGTAATACAATAGCAACAGTTGCGTTTGATTGACATCACATTCAAAGCGATAGCGACTGCAGACAAAGGAAATTCTCTCATCCCGTAAGTCAAAACAAACAAAGCCGCGAAAGTTTCCCCAAAACTAGTAGGGCAAACTCTCGCCTTGTGCAAGCGAAAGGTGGGTTTTAAGAGAAGCTACAGTAGAAACCCGCATAAAAGAACCTAGGTTTTTTCTGGGCAGCCTGAATAGGTTCTTAATTAATTGGCTGCTATTCTAAATTCCAGCCTGTAAAGGTTCTTAAAAAGGTTCTTATATATGAGCCGGCCTTGCACACATTAACACTGTTTCCAGCTTAAGAATTCTTGAGATTTCTTGAGAATTCGTGAGAATTCGTGAGAATTCTTGAGAATTCTTGAGAACAAATCTGTTGTACCAATGTAGAAGTCTGATCAGGATGTGAAGAATTCTAAAATTCTTGTCAGTTTAATAATTTACATCAAAGCTATTATATAAGAACCTTTTCCAGTTTCAGCCTCTTAGGGGCTCTTATTTAGGGGGGTTTTAAAAATTGAATTTCAGCCTCTAGGTTCTTATAAAAACAGGTTCTTTTATGCGGGTTTCTACTGTATATGCTTCTAACGAAAGAAGAAGGGTAAATCTAAAGTTCTGTCTGGCGGATTTTGTTTATTTGCTTCAGGAGCTGTTTTGTAATCGTTTCATTTAAGCCCTAAATACGCGAGGATTACGGTGCCTTCTCCATACGGCTTCTGAATCAAATAAACAAAATCCGTCAATCAAACGCAACTGTTGCTATTGTATTACAAAATCTGCCCTTGCACACCAGCTGCAGTTCATACGGGATACGAGCAGAAACTACATCGCCCAAGGGAACTGCATACAACCCCCCTCCCCTAGCCTGCGTGCAGATACTCTATTGATTCCCTGAAGAGAAGTGAGAGGTTCCTCCTGAAGGTTCCACTTGTCTTCAGAGATTCTGCAGAGTCTGCATGCAGGCTACCCCCCCCCCTCCCCCTCAGGGGCGGCGTGGCAAAAATGAAGGGCCCTGGAAAATTCGTCGAGAAGGGGCCCATGCTTTGTCTCGCGCCCTTCTCTGAAAATAAGATCTAGCAACTTCTGGTTCCGCAGAAACGATCAATGCAACTAACCGTAAAAACATGGCGAACGAACAGCAGCGGCGTGGCCAGGGTAAATTAAGTCGGGGGCGCTGAAAGGTAGGGGGTCTGGGGGCCAAGCCCCCAGGAAAATTTGTGGGGCCACGCCCTTTAATTTTGCTTAGAATGCACCTCCCAATATCATGCTTGCCATTAGCGACAAGAAAACTATGATAGGTTTGTGACAGTTATCCTACAAATAACATTCATTTGATTCGTTGAAAATTAATTTGGTTTAGATGAACCCTGATCAGAGCACGAGGAAAATTTTTGGAGAAACTTCCATTACATTGGCTTAGAATGCATCTCCCAATATCGTGCTTGCTTTTAGCAACAAGGAATCCTTGATCGTTTTGTGGCAGTTATGCTATAAATCAGAAGACGAGAAAAAAAGGTTGTCTTGGCTCAACGATAACCTCAATCTGGTCTTGATTAGGTTCAATTTTGAGAAATTTCTTTTCTTTCACATTCAACCTGTGTATCTACAAGCATCAGCAAAAACTGACAGTCTGTATAAAGCTGCAAGTAGCTATGTTACACAGTTCAAATTATGCTCATGCAGAACTTTATATGCACAAGTGAAACACGAGAGGCAGCTTTGACGTTTGCTTGCAAGCGGCCTCTGCTCCATCGTCAACTTCCTCCCATCTTATGGTTTCGAATTCTTCTGGCAATGACATAGCAAGTCTCGAAAACGAATTGACAAAACTCTCGAGCTGCAAGAACAAATCATTTTTGTCGACTCTGCTCCCAAGGAGATCACAAATTTTGGCCATTACAGCTACTGGAGTTCCTGATGCTTTGAGCTCCTTCAATCGTTTTAGATCGAAGCAAGAGAAACCTTTGTACAGCACTTCATGGTCTAAAAAATCTGTTCTTCATATTTGTGACTATGCGATCCATTTTCAAATTGAACATGTTGACGCATGACTGCAGCTCATCAACAACTTCTTCATCCTGGCATTGCTCACCATCTAAGCGCTTTTTCCTACGCACTATCTCATCTTTTTTGTAAGGCAGTACCCACTTCCAAATTTGATTCCTCCCTCCAATGCTTCATTTGCTTGGAGCATGTCAAAGCCTTTTGTCTGCAGATACAAAGACAATTGCGTTGTTATACTGTAGACTCTCAAGAATATGAAAGCTGTTAGGATCGTCTCGAATTTCTGAAAGTGACTGATCCATTAGAATTTTTGCATCGCTGCGAGTTGATTCATGGAATGAAATGTTATTAGCTATTGCATCAAGCGCCAAAAGCATTTCAGCATATATATAGGCCTTTATGTGGTGTTGAATAAGTGCCAAATATCTTGGTCAGAGCTTGGGACTTTGAAAGCCATCTGATTTCACCAATAGGGCCGAGTCTGCTTGGCCTTCTTGAAGGTCTTCCTACTTTTTCCAGCGGTAGTTCTCAAACATCCATTCTCTTGTGCCCCCACCAAAGGAATCTCCCACACAGTTTCTTACGTCTAGCCTAGGTTGTGTTTCACGAACAGTGACTCTCCACTGGTGGATGTTACTTTCACAAGCGAAAGCAGGAGTCGTGACACTCATTCTGTTTGGGCAAAGACCCATAACTGATGAGCTAATTTCGATTTAAAATTTCGTGATGAAGAAGACAAGAGTTTGCAACCGAAACAAACATGGCACAACCTCTCAATATATTGCAGAGATGGATTGATAAGTTAAGTTTTAAAAATATCAATATATGGCCTCTGATTGCTTACTGTGGCCTCTCTTACAAAAGAAGGGATAAATTAACGAAAGATACGAACCATTCATTGCTCGTCACAATTTATAAACAAATAGAATGCATGTAAATTTGTTCCCAGTTAAGCTTAAGGGGGCCCATATTTGTAAGATTTCTGGGGGCCACCGGGAAAATTTCCCGGTGTCCCGGTGGGCCACGCCGCCCCTGCTCCCCCTCCTTGACTTGGAAGGATTCCATGAATTACGTATACATTTTTGGCTCTGGCACACAGGGTACCTTGTTAGCTGCTTTTGAAATGATTTGAACAGTCTAGACCAGATATTGCATACAATTCGACAATCAATTCGTCACTCACTTGT
Organism: Aurelia aurita complex sp. Pacific; assembly: GCA_004194395.1. Taxonomy (NCBI): domain Eukaryota; kingdom Metazoa; phylum Cnidaria; class Scyphozoa; order Semaeostomeae; family Ulmaridae; genus Aurelia; species Aurelia aurita complex sp. Pacific. Next base: position 23,504 of record REGL01002256.1, read on the forward strand.
TCTACAAATTGGATCAAAGATTTGCCGTAGCGAGTGCCCTAAAGCAATATTTGGCATTTGAAGACATAATCTAAACATAGCAGGAAAGAACGGCAGGCACCACTAAGCTTCCCTTTGTTTTCATCGATCAAGAACATCAAATACAATAGGTTATATTTAGATGGACCCAGTCCCAGTTTGTTTTTTAACCCTATTCTACATGGGTAAATCAAGCGCCACTTTCTCATGGTGGGGGGGGGGCTAAAAAGGCCCCGCCAGATTTTCTAAACAACCGTAGTACCTATGGCAACGCAACTTGGTACACATGATTACCAAGCAATTATGATGCTAAAAATAGAATCATATGCTAATTAGTCACATGATTTGTTGCTGGGCAACCCAAAACAACGGAAATTTGCTGATTTTGGGTCTCCTCCTAAAAACGTAATATTTTCAGCCAAAACTAGTCAATAAATAACTTTAAAGTTATAGACATGATACATATTGATTGTTCTTAATGAAAACTGTCAAAAATTCTATTTTTTGGAATTCTATTGTCACCACAACTGTCAATCAAAATCATGGTTGATACCCAAACAAATTAGCTGATGCTTCATTGGCATTTTAGATACGTTTTTAGCAATAAAAATGATATGAAAGTGATCTTGGATTGTTCATTATTCAATTCTGATCATAATAGATTAATTATTTCATATGTTTATTATAAATATAACGTCATATATAAGTATGACGTCATAGATCTTAAATTTTGCTGATGTCAGCAAAATACAAAAATTTATATATCAAATGAAAGTAGACCTCAAGAAAAACTGATTGGTACCAATTGCATTGAAATCAGATGTGTACGAGAAAAGTTATGCATGTTTTACTGATTTTCTGAGAGACCTGTTGCCAAATATGGACATGTCATAGTCATGTGACCAATTTATAACAATGAACTATTGTTAATTTGATGCAATATTAAATATGATAAAAAGTCACCCAAGTTCCAGTCATCATGCTTAGTTTAAGAGTAATTACAGGAAGTTGGGGGGCTTTTTTGTCCCCCCCCCCATGTAGAATATGGTTAACCCCGTTGATTTACTTTAAGAATTCGGTTTCGTCCCATACAACAAAGAGAATCAACGGAGATAAAGCCCCACGCGGAAGGAGTCTGGGTATTCTATTATTAGCCTATTATATTTGATAAAATTGAGACGTTCCTGGATATTGTTTAGCAAGGGGAACAATAACGTGCGTAGACCAAGTCATCAGACATCATCAGCACCAAGCTCGTGTTAAAATCATCCCCTTTTTACAATACAGATTCCCCGTTTTACAGATTTTGAAAAAGTTGTGTTCTTTTCGTTAATATAAGAAATCCCAAGTTTATGATGCCAAAATCGACACTGCGTGCAAGGATCTTCAGAGACGTAGGAACCGCGGGGAGGGGCATTAAGATTTTGCAATAAACAAAGAAGCGCCCTTTTTATTTTCAGGAGAAGTGCCCCTTTAGCTCCATGAAAGATGGTGCCCTTGGAAGTGTCATGCCCCCCCCCCAATTCTAAGATGCTTCCTACGTCCCTGAGGATCTTTAACATGATGGGCAGTACCTTCAGATTCCTCCTTTTATTTAGTTTACAGATTTTGAATGAAATCTGTGTTGTCGGATTTATTGTTGCTGGCTCAGCATAGGACTCAAATCTGTCAAATCTTTAAAAAGGTCGGTGTAAAATTCTATTATATTTTTCTTTGAATTGGATTTCTTGAAAGGAACTGATGGTACTTTGCTGTAAATCTGTCGTGGAAATTTTATGATATCTTTATTTTTTTCAAAATGGCGGCAATTTGATAATTTTTGAAAAAATTCATGGGAAATTTTGAAAAAATTTAAATCATCGTAAATCCTAAACTAATAGAGGAAACATTACATAACCTTCAAGGAAACCATATTTTATGGAGGTCTACAATATGGTGACAAGCAGAAATCTGTAGCTTTTGTAGTTTAGGATTTAGAAATTTGATGACGTCATAGCCTCAAATTTAATAAATGCCGCCATATTGAAACTAATCAAGATATCAATAAATTGCCACGGCAGATTTACAGCAAAAAACCCTAAGTTCNTTATTGTACATAGGTTTTGAATATTGTAAATAAGGTTTTATAGTTTGATTTAATTAATAGCTTTTTACTTTGTTTCTGTAGATTTTAATTATTGTTTTTATCGGAGGGCCCCTTGAAAACCAGCTTCTGCTGAAGGGCAACCCTCCTTAAAAGAATTAAATATGAATATGAAATATGAATATGAACTGGAATTGGACAGACTGAGCTGTATCTTGAGCAAAAGCGGTTTTGCTAACCGGAGCGGTGAAAGTGCTCGGTAAGGATATCGGGTCACATGTTTGAGCTGCAGAGCGTGAGCTCTGATTCTCAGGTATGACTGGGAAACTGTCGATCGACTGTAGCGTCGCAGTTGATGATGCCATTCGACTCGTCATGGCATGAGGCTGAACAGGCGGAAACTGAGCCAGAGGCAAGCCTGACAGGCTTGACGAGAGACTGCCCGAATCGACAGCATAACGAGGGCGTTTTGCCTCTTGCAAGAAAGAAGAAAAAGAAGCTGCCAGCGAGGAAACAGTCTGCTGCAGCTCTAGAAATTCTGTTCGATCAAAGGAACGTTTACCTCTGAAGGTGGTGTCAGTTGGTTGTTCGTTGTCATCGCTGAGCAACTGTTCCTCGGATTCTTCGTCGTCGGTCATTTTGATCTTGTTGTCACTTTTATTCATCTTGCGTTTCAGGACACACGCTCAGAAAAAACTGACGCAAAGTAGGGTGGTGGTCCCTTATATACCTATGCTTTGTTCTTTACTTTGAATAGCGGATCAGGACACCCAATCAGAATACATCTCCTATCAGAAAGTATTTATGGTCTATGCACAGTGAGCCTCGATGCGGAGAGGAGGCGAAGTAGAATACCCAGACTCCTTCCGCGCGGGGCTTTTATCTCCGTTGATCCTCTTTAACATGCAACTAACAGCTTAGTAACGTGGCATCTTCAAATGACTGAGAAAATATTGCGAAATTTGTGAGAGCAATTTTTAGATACCGAAAAACAACTTGTACGCCTCCTGTAAATTGAGGATTATTCCATTGTTGAGCTTCTGTTCTGCTTGCTGTGCCCGGGGGTGTGTTTTGATTTGATTGTTTTGATGATTATGATGATGATGAAAAGGCTCTGTGCTTTGACGCAATGTTTTTGACGCAACACAATGCATCACAATGTCTCATAGTCTTTAACGGAATTTAGCACATTCACACATTCAAACAAAAAGCTATGAAAAGCAAAAAAAGCTTCACAAATAGAATTCCAATACATGGCGGGCGCCAGCTCTTTAGAAAATTCAGAGAACGTGGGGGGATTCTGACGAAATTTGTCAGCCTAAATATATACGGTTATATATGGTTATTCCAAACAACACTGAAATATCATGAAAACTATCCAACTCAACTGCTGAACAAGGAATCTGCGACGGTTCACACAGCACACACACTTTCCTTCTTCTTGACTTCCTCTTCTCGTGTTTATTCAAAAATGATGTCCACTATCATTTCATTTGTTCAAAAATTAATAAGAGTGAATCTCCCCTTGGACAAGATTACTTTAGCATCTACAAAAAGTCAATCATCAGATCATGATCAGTTGATTAATCTAAAATTTGCTGTCCTGCAACGCAATCGACAGAGACGTGGCTTTATGAGAAGAAAAACTTCTTCGAAGAAGATGTCGAAGGAGCAACGTATTAAAATCCCAGGTAGCTCGCTTCGCGTCGAAGTTCACGGTTCCTAATTACTTTAATCAACTTGTTAGTTATTGATATTCAAAAGTTGCATCTGCAGACGTATAATAAAGGAGAATTAAGATAATATTCTCTGACCTGTGAGAACGGATTCACTCTTGATCGAAGAGACCACCGAAGCGGTGTATTCAGGACTTGTCTTGACAAATGCATTTTCTAACAGCTATGACTGCAAGCAAGGCTAATGACAAAGTATAGTAGGGTTCTTGTTCGAATATGCAGAAAACCATAGACTTTATTCCACTTGTTTTGTGAAGCAAAAATGTTTTCATGGCCGGCCTTTGGCGATTGCTGCTTCCAATGAACTGACCTGACCACCGAGCAAAATACCAGGAGGGGTTCCTGAAATTGGCACTGTGAATGTCACGTGATTCATACTGGCATGGAGGTTGGATTGTGTTCTATTGGTTCTATCTTACTATTCATATCTATATTTAGAGTCTTATTATCATGATAATGCCTTAGTCCCTTCAAATTTGAGGGCGGCGAAAATTAAAGGGGGCGAATTGCGGAAATATTTTTGGGGGCGAAAATTAGAGGGAGCAAAAATTAAAGGAAGCGAAAAAATCTATTTTCTATAAAAAAGCTTTAGTTTTGATTGTAAAACAAAATACAAGACATGCATTACTCTTCGATAACAATGATATTGTCCTCCCCTATGTCTAACGGGTGATTTTGTTGTTCTAGTTCCACCGTGTTCTCTTCCTCGGGGCCATATCCATCCAAATTACGTCATATCAATCCAAACCAGGGGGCGAAAATTTAAAGAGAGCGAAACTCCCGCGAAACTTTTGCACAAGGGGGGCGAAAATTAAAGGGGCGAAAATTAAAGGGAGCCAAAATTGAAGGCAGGCGAAATTTGAAAGGACTAAGGTAGTAATCCGTTCCGTGTTCAGAAATTTTCTTCAGAAACCTGTCTCATATGGCAAGCGAAAGTCACCAAAATCAGATAAACCGGGTTTTTCTCAGAAAAACCAGGTTTTTCTCAGAAAAACCGAGTTTATCTGCAGAAAAACTCGGTTTATCTGAGAAAAACCCGGTTTTTCTGTAGATAAACTCGGTTTTTTATAAAATCCCGGTTTTTCTAAAAAAAACCCTGTTTTTCTGTTAGAAACACTCAGTTTTTGTGAAAAACCGAGTTTATCTGCAGAAAAACCGGGTTTTTCTAAAAACTAAGTTTTTCTAATGAAATTGTCACCATTTCAGAAAAAGCCGGTTTTTCTGCGAGATTTTTCAACTGCACCGAGCTACTCTGAGAATTTACAGAAAACCGAGTGCTTCGGAAAAACCGAGTTTTTCCAAAAAACGAGTTCATCTGGTTTTTCAGAAAAGTTCGGTCTTTCAAAAAAACACGGTTTTGTGAAAAACCGAGTTTTTCTGAAATATGCTATATCGTTGCTGAGAGCTTCCTGGATTTCTTCATAAACACGTGCTATCGATATCAAGCAAAGTTATAAACGTAGCAATGAATTCAAGTTCAAACAGAAGTTGAAACAAATAAATGGATTTCGATACTCTTTTATCCGATGCCATTTCGAACGTCGACACACTCAGACATCTGCGATTTCAGCGCAAAAACGATGGTGGTCGTAAGAAGGGTTCCCGCGGTCCGCAAGCAAAAGTTGTGAAACTGAAGCTCTATCACCTCCCTGAAGCATCTCCCGTTCCCACATTTGGTATAACAAGACAAGGTCTTTCTGATAAACTTTCTGATAAACTCGGCTTTACTGAAAACCCGGTTTCTCTCATAAACTTGGTTTTTGTGAAAAACCCGGTTTTTCTGATAAACTCGGTTTTTTTTAAAACCCAGTTTTTCTGGTAAACTCGGTTTTTCTGCAGAAAAATTCGGCCAGGTCCATAACGCGGAACACGCGGAACTCGCGGAAACCGCGGAACAGAATTTTTCCGCGAGATATAGTTCTGCGTTATTCACTGGCGTATTAGGCAAAAGTCCATAACGCGGAATTGAAAAACGCGGAATTTTTTTTCAAGCCCTGAAAATTGCATTCTTAATTCAAAGTCATCCTTAGACCTTGAAACACTTTTAAACAGTGCACTTGCGCCCCTCCTCAAGTTCGGCCTACTATTGCATCGGTGTTCTTATTATTCATTTTGGC
>REGL01002256.1:31780-44016 GCA_004194395.1 Aurelia aurita complex sp. Pacific
ACCTTCGCAGCGTCACCTTAGTAGCTTACGCCCCCGCAGAAGAAATTATATTCTTTTATTGCTGATGGTCCACTGAATAGACTTGGAGCAAGTCTACTCATTTATTTAACGGTTATCGTCCAACGGATTTTTATGGGTACCATGATGCAAAAGTTTGGCGAGAATCTTTTGCAGTTTTGTCGCAATTTCAAGACAAACGGGGCATAAATTTTTGGGACACCCTGTATACCATTCGATTTGTCTCGATGGGTGTTTTCATTCGATATATAATTTATTCATGTTAGCTGACATTAGCAGTTTATTAACTATAATGTCAGCAGTCTTTATAACGTCATATTTCTAATTAATTAGTGATTCTTGCATGCAGACTCACGGAATGACGGCAAATATTGATCAAGGTACTTGATCTTACCAAATGTGTGCGAGATTAATGGTTTTTATTTATCATTATTGAGCAAACAAACTTTGCATTGAATCAAATTGTCATCAATCAATTAGTATTTAATTAGAAACCAAAGATATCTGTATGAAACTATATGAAAGAACGAAGTAATGCTATCAAGCAGGTATTTGGATGGTTTTTACTGATTTTATGCAGCTATTTGGTAAAAGTAGACCCTTTTGCAAATAGCTCGATTTTGTCAAAATTTGCATTGTTTTGGAAGTTGAAAATCTGTAAAATTGGGCTTCTGAGGTAAATTTGAGTTTAACAAAAAATTTGCATGAATCTTACCCAGCATAGGTTCCAAATCTATCAGCATAAAAAGGTGGGTGTAAAATTATTCAAAATAATGTCCAAACAGTTGCTATAAGTGTACTGTCAAAACATCTTTTTAAATACGAAAGGAAAATTAAAGCCGCAAATTACAAAATTTTCTTAGCTTTTAAATTCCGATAGGGTTGTTTCTTAACCACCCTGGAGAACGTCTGTGCAGTAGTGTAGAGGCTGCTCAGTAAGGCAGCGGTTGTCCAGTGCGATACAGGCATCGCATGATGTCATTGGAGGGATCACATGCTCACATAACTTCAGGGATCACATAATTTACTGAATAACCTCAAATTTACTGAGGCCATCCCTCCAATGACACTATGTTCCCCTCTCATTTACTGTATGTTATCCCTGTAAATAGCTGAATAGCCTCAAATTTACTGCATGTGATCCCTCCAATGACATCATGTGATCCCTGTATCGCACTGGGCAACCGCTGCCTTACTGAACAGCCTCTACAATACTGCACAGACGTTCTACAGGGTGTTAACTTTCGAAAACAAATACGTGTAAACTTCGATGACTGTATCTCAGTTCATACCATTGAATAATCGAGAGTAGGTAACAAGTTTATTTAAAGACGTTCTTTTTTGTTAGAATCGGCTGCTTGAAACTATACTAATACAACATAATAATTATTAATGTTAAGATTCTAAACTAATAATCACAATCAAAATGTCAACATATCCATTCTTTACTACTCGGGTGTGAATCAGAAAGAGGCTTGCAGTCTTTGAGACCCTGTTTACATTTAGTCCGGTAGCAGAAGGGAAGGGCAGTACCACCAAACGAAGCAATTTATGAGACGAAGGGATTTAGGTCAATTTTGGGGCGTAGAATTCGAATCTCGATGTTCTTTTTCTGGGAGAGGGGCCGTTTTTGAGACGTGGAGGTAAACGTCTTCAAAATTGAAGGAAAATTCGAATTCTATGCCCCAAAATTGACCAAAATCACTTGGTCTCATAAATTACCTCGTTTGGTGGTATTTCTCCCCCCCCCCCTTCTGCTACCGGACTAACTGTAGTTGTATGGCTATAAGTATAAGTCTTAATCTCAGAGAGCGTAGTACACTCATTTCTTATGAGAAACAAAGGCCACGTTCACATTGCCCCGTTTTTATACAAAAATCGTTTTCGTTTTTCTGAGGCTGGGACAAATGTATACCCCGTTTCATTCCTGTTTCGAAGTCTTTGAGGGTAGCTTCCACATAAAACCACTCATAATTTCAGCTAGCACAAATTTGAATGTGATGAATTTCACATATGTGTTAGTTTCATAATCTAAGCCTTAATTAAGATCATCGAACGCAGAATTTGCTATCTTCTGGAATGATGCAAAGAAACGTTCCTATCTTGATACACGTATTTTCACAGAAAACTGCCCATAACAAACTCAAATAAAAAAATTAAGAAACTCCAGTGAGCGAAAATATGACTCAAAAACTATTTATTTTGAAAAAAGAAATCTTTGACATATTTTAGTGTATTTTCACTTATTTCCTGCATCATATTACTCGTAAGGCACCGTGAGTAATGTCTAAACATTGGAAAGTCTAAAAAACCTGTTCTTAAACTGTTCACCAGGGCATAGGTAGTGAACATGAAGATTGCTATGGAACCTCTAAGAAACTCGTAAGAAACTTGGAGAACTCAAAATCTGATGATGAGAACTCAATATCTGAGAAATTTTAGTTTACATGTGATCAGTTAAATTCTGCCAATCACAGCACGTTCTTCGAGGTTCTTCGTCAGCATCGTGTCAGCATATTTTGACTGGATGTATACGTGGCTGTACTTACATGGACACATTGCCTTAAAGGACATGCAAATATTTAAAGAAAAGACAGCTATGGATTGCATTGTGGGTAAAGACCTATCACAATCAGCAACAATTATTGATTGTTGTTGTTTTTGAAAGATGTTTTTGAAAGCTTTCATTCCGTCCTTTGAAACTCGATGATTGCAAGGGGAGCTCCCCGCATCACTTTGGGAAAATTTTCGCTCCCTGGACGAGAACTTTGTGCATGCATTTGGGCACTTTTTGAAGCAATATCCTATTTGTACGAATTCTAGTCAAATACACTGTCCAACTCATACTCGTGGTATTCGTGATAAAAAGACACAAGACCATAGGGCCATGGTGCCATTGATTGGTAAAATGCTTCATTTCATTTTCATTTTAATACAATGGGGATCTTGCGATGTAGCAAGAGATATTGATACCATACTTCTCATACTGTGCACACGCTAAATGTATGCACATATCAAAATAACCTCCTGTGATTTCAGAGACTGTTTCAAAAAGTGATACCGGGTGTCCCAAGAAAAGTACTTCCGTTTGAAAATTCACCAAAATTTGATTACATGGCCGATCTTCAATTTTCTTTTTTTGTCAAGCAGATCAAGGACCTAATTATTTTCCAAGACATCGCTCATCTTGTAATTAGTTTAAAAAATAGCAAATTTAGCTCTTTTTAAGGCTACCTGGTTTTTACTCATACTGCAAAAAAGCACTGATGATTGCCACATCAATTTTTTCGTGCATGTAAAACTTTTAGTTTAGTCATAAATGATACCGGGTGTCCCATAAAAAAGTACTCCTGTTTGAAAAATCACCAAAAATTGATTATCAAACCTTTGATAAAATTTCCTTTTTGACTTGTTGTGTCAAAGACCCAACAATATTCATAGATGATAAAATGTTTGCCTTTGATACAGCAAGGTAGAGAAATCATACGTTGAAAAACCTTATTTTGAGCTATAGTTTTGAAGCAAAATATTCAATCTTGCGTAAGAGTCCAATTTTTCAGATTTTTTATCATTATTGAAGTCTCCAATGATAGTGTGCATTTCTTTCTGCAATTTATGACCAAACTAGAATCGTTACATGCACAAAGAAATTGATCTGGCAATCATCAATGCTTTTTTGCAGTATGACTCAAAACCAGGTAGCCCTAAATTCGCTAATTCTGAAACCAATTACAAGAATAACTATATATTGGATAATATTTTGGTCCTTGATCTACTTGACAAAAAAAGAAAATCGAAGATCGGCTGTGTAATCAAATTTTGGTGATTTTTCAAACGGGAGTACTTTTTTTGGAACACCCGGTAGAAATAATTGCACACTATCATTGGAGACTTCAATTGATGATAAAAAGTCTGAAAAATTTTACTCTTAAGCAAGATTGAGTACTTTTTTGGGTTTTTCAACGTGTAATTTTTCTACCTAGCTACACCAAAAGCAGACATTACATCATCTGTGAATATTTTTGGGTCTTTGACAGAGCAATTAAAAAAGAAACTTTTATGAAAGGTTTGATGATCAATTTTTGGCGATTTTCAAAACAGGAGTACTTTTTTGGGACACCCGGTAGCTTGCAAACGTTTTGAAAGTTGTAAAAGGAAACAAGGCTAGATGACCGAGTGTCCCTTTCCGCTGTGGCTGGTACATGCCTGCATAGTAATGTATCAATTTTGCAGTTTTTTTTTTAATTTTTAGATCAATATAAAAATCTGCCATTGATACATTTTCCGGAGAACAAAGTTAACCAATTTCTAGCAAATTCTATTTGACAAAATGTTTAACAACTGCAACTCCTTTCTGACCCAAATGATACCGGGTGCGCCAAAATAAACTATGCACGTTTGACAGGCCACAATAAATCGTACACTGGACCGATTTTGAAGATTCATGACTTCATCTTTAGCAGAAAGCCTGAATTAGATTCTAGACTCTTTGCAAATTTTTCCGTTTTCAATTTTTAGAGCTAGAAGCGAGTTTCTTATAATGTTCGTTTTCGAGAAAATTGAAAACGATAAAAAAACATCGATCAAATTTTAAAAGATTCAACATGAATGAATAAAGAGAAAACGTTTTTAGGGGGATTTGGGGGTTTAGTACCAACTATCGTACAGCAGATTACAATTGGTCGACTTCTAAATCGAAAAACACTACGGACAAGTTCTCTCTTTTTCCATTCATGTCGATTCTTCAGGAAACTTGATCGANAAGCCTCAATTAGATTCTAGACTCTTTGCAAATTTTTCCGTTTTCAATTTTTAGAGCTAGAAGCGAGTTTCTTATAATGTTCGTTTTCGAGAAAATTGAAAACGATAAAAAAACATCGATCAAATTTTAAAAGATTCAACATGAATGAATAAAGAGAAAACGTTTTTAGGGGGATTTGGGGGTTTAGTACCAACTATCGTACAGCAGATTACAATTGGTCGACTTCTAAATCGAAAAACACTACGGACAAGTTCTCTCTTTTTCCATTCATGTCGATTCTTCAGGAAACTTGATCGATGATTTTTGATCGTTTTCAGTGTTTTCGAAAACTAAAATTTTAGGAAACTTGCTTCTAGCTCTAAAAACTGTAACTGAAAAAATTTGCAAAAAATTCCAGCATCTAATTCAGGCTTTCTGCTAACGATTAAGTTATACATCTTCAAAATCGGTCCAGTGTACGATTTATATTGGCCTGCCAAACGTGCATAGTTTATTTTGGCGCACCCGGTATATAATTGCAATTAGAAGGCTACTGATTATTCAAGTCCTAGAATATAGTTGATACATTGTACTGTTATGAATATTACAGGCAGCCATACAATGAGATATCTTAACCAATCGAGTAGTTGTCCAAATAGCACATGTGGCCGTTCCCATCTGAGGTGACAATGTCAAGGAAATTATGATTATCGATAATAAGTGATCAATCAACAATTAAAGGACAAATCCGGAGTTGGAAAAATTGTTGATAAAATGAAAGATTACAATGTTGTGAATGATGTGTAGTACTTTTTTCCAACATTCTATCTCTTTTTCGGCGAAATTGCACATTTCAATCTGAGAAATGAGCGAAATGACGTCATTATTTATGACGTCATTTCGCCTACTTCGACCTGCACGAGGCTGTTTTCTTGCAAAACTAAGTACTCTATGACGTCACAATCGAACCTCCAAACCGAGGCTAGCAGTTTTATCGCCATTTTACAAAATGGTGACGACATTGGGCCTAACTTACGAAAAATTTTGTATGAATTGACAACAAAAAGATATCACAAAACTTGGAAAGAACTCTCGATTGGTGTTCGGCAGTTGGAGGTTCCTTTTTGACATTACTTGTAGAAACCCTGGAATTGTCCTTTAAAGAGCCTAAACTCGCCGAGATTCTTTGTAGTTTCACATTGATTTTCGTACGGTATGAAAGGACTTTGGCCTAGCAATCCAGAGACTGTACCGAGTGAGTAAAAAAAAGTTTACACGTTTGGTGGGACTGTGAAATAAAAAGTATGGGACTGATATTCAAAACTAAGATGCTCCATAGGATAACTTAGATCAGAAAATTTTGTTTGGTAAAATCACTCATCTTTAAGACCCAAACGTTAGAAAAATGCCTGTAAGGGGTTTGTATGTGAATCGAGAATTCCACCTTCCATTCTGATCCATGATTGATGTGCTATTGAAATCAAAATGTTAATACTGAAACTGACTATTGAATTGAATTTAAATTTCAATGCCAAATAAATCATGGACCAGAATTGAATGAGGAATTCTCGATTCTCATGCAAAGCCCTTAAAGGCATTGTTCTAATTTTTGGGTCTTAAAGATGAGTGATTTTACAAAGCAAAATGTTCTTATCTAAGTTAAGTTTTGACTGATAGATTAAAATTTTAGTTTTGAATATCGGCCAAATAATTTTTATTCCACAGCCGGTCAGACGTGTAAACTTTTTTGACTCACCCGGTATTATTCAAATAAACCTTGCTATTCAAAAACAATTATCACACAGGATTCTTTGCGGGCAGGCTAAAATTCCAGACAGTCTGGAAATAGCCCAAGAGTAAACTTAGGAGCCACATTGCAGTTCTGCAGCAACTGATAGAAAAGTTTCACCTTAACCCTATTCTACAAGGGGGAGCAAAAAAGCCCTCCCCCAATCAAACTTCCTCTTCTATGGTCTGCCTCAAATTAGATGTCACCTGCGAATGCCAGGGAGTAACCTTCACCAATTTCTAATTTCTGGATCCAAAAGAAATTTACGAAAAAGAATTTTTCCATCTAAGTTAGCATTTGACTGAGAGATTAACATTATAGTTTTGAATATTGGCCACGTACTTTCAATTCCACAGCCCATCAACAATTTCAATTATTTTGGTTTATTGATTGACTTATCTTTTTATACCTTTATTCGTTGAACAATATTACAGTCCATATTGGCTGTAAACAAAATCTTTTGAACAAATAATATTGGAACAATAGCGACAGGAAACGAAGCTTTCCAAATCCTTCAATTATTTTTTTTCTCGATCATGTTTACTCACCCGGCATAAAAAAACTGATGCATGAATAATAAAACGGACGTATGAACGACTTTATGAATAACAAATACAAACCAGCGAATCTATGCGCCTAATGCGGTGGATGCGAACATTAGAGATGGGGCATAATGCTTAAAAGGGGCTCCGTCGTCAAACTGTAAGCAAATTTCAAAACACCGTAGGTGTCCATTGTTCTCCATTGTTCTTTGCAGTTTGTTTGGTGGCTTCAATCCACTTATATCCAAGGAATCGAAAAATATACCGGGTGTCCCAAAATGATATATTATCGTTTGATTGCTTATATGTCCATAGCCAATGAACCAATTTTCAAAAACTGGTAAAACCACAACCAACATCTTAAAATATAATTTAGCCTTTAGGCAATCAAATAAAACAACGTTTTTGAAAACCAGTTCATTGGTTATGGACATGCAAGCACTCAAACGATCGATAATACATCATTTTGGGACACCTGGTATGAATGTTTGGTTTTTTCCTCTGTAAAGCACAAAGATTTATCTTCAAATGATGCTTTCATTAAAAAAAAAACCGGTAAACATCTGTGTGATATTGCTCATCAAAAACGTCAAATTCACTGTTTCGACCGAAATTTGGAGATCGAGCACCTTTAAGTGGTGGGTACGAGCGTTGGAGGTCGGGCATTAGACTTAGGCATCATGCACTATGTGCCCCATAGCCCCACCTCCAAGGTTCGAATCCACCACAATAGGCGCATAGGTTCGCTGGCGTGAAATATACAAGCAAGAAACAAACGCACGAACAAACCAACGAACTAACGAATGACCAACGAAGTTACTTCGTTTTTCACAGAATTCTATCATCGAAATAAATGAAAAATAGGGCTTGAAAAGGATACGGATTCTTTAACATTCTCTTAAGATCAACCTTTTCTTTGCAATACGGACAAATCTGTTTTTTACCGACGATGCACCAACCACGAATGCAAAATTCATGAAATCTATGAAAAGTTAAGGAAACCGAAAAAATATTCTGAAAAAAACATACCATATACATTCGTTACGCGTATTCTGAGCGTGGACAATTTAGAGATTGTGGATTCATCCACAACTCTCATCAGAAACTTGGGTATTCTACCGCGTGAATAAAAAACGCGCGGCATTTGAAAAATACTGCTCCCTGAATATCAAAGCAATAATGTTGAAAATCGTCTTGTTTTATTGCCAATATGTTCAATTGGGTTCAGCAATTTAGGCTGGGTTCAGAGACTCGTATTTGATAAACACTTGCGAAATGGAATGCCAGTGTGCCACACATTGATATTTTAGCTCTTAGGTATTTCTAAATCATGATATTCGCCTATGATTTGGTAGAAATGTTCCTTTCTTTCCAACTTTATATGTATTAAGGTATTGATGTGCTGTAGTTTATCTTAATGTAATGGCCGTGTGAGTTTTACTCCTCGCGGTATTGTTTACTACCGGGTGCCTCAGAAAAAAGTACCCCCTTTTGACTGAAAATAGGAACAAGACAATTAGATATCGGTACTCTCCGTGATCACAGCTAAATTTATCAATCTTCAACTTAGATGCACATACCTTGCATTTAAAAATCGTACACCAAACACCGGAGATACCAGTTTGCAAAGTCAAAATTTAGAGTGCACCCAAAACCAGAGGTTTTGAAAAGGGCCTAGCCATGATTTGTGTCATGGACAGTTTCTAAAGCACCTGTAAACTTTCATTTTCAGTCTTTTGCTTTTGAAAAGAATAAAAGATGCACGGGCATGACCTTGATAAAACAAATATATTAAAAATATGGTAAAAATGATAAAGTCGTGCCATATTTCCAAAATAAGCATATTTCCATGATAAGAATGGAATGCAACGCAAGGACCAATTCCGCTGAAGAAAAGTCATTCCAAGAACAATTGAAGCAATTCAATGTATAATTCCTGTCAAAAGTAAAAACTAAAGTTTAAAGTTGAAAACTATTTTGCAAAATGTTTGTGTGATGGCAAATCATGGCTAAGCCCTTTCTCAAAACCTCTCGTTTCGGGTGCACTCCAAATTATGAACTTGCAAACTCATATCTCAGGTGTTTGGTGGACGATTTCAAAATGCAAGGTGTGTGCATTTAAGTTAAAGATCGACAAATGTAGCTATGAACTCAGCAAATCCCGAAATTTCATCGTTTTGTTCCTTCGTTCGGTCAAAAGGGGGTACTTTTTGAGACACCCGGTAGCATTGTAAAGTAGTTTGTATGGTGTAGTAATGTGTATGTTATAAATATTTAATGGAATAAAACGAATGAAAAGGGAAAACGACGTTGAAATCCAGCTTAAACAGAAGGTAAGCGTGATATATGACATCGTTTCAAAGCACCCCGGCTTTGTCCTTAAAAATACAAATTTATCTAAGCGGAAGAAGCGTACTACATTTGTTTTTCAATATTCAAGATAGAATCGTATCTTCTTTGGTTTTAATTTTCTTTGCATTACAAAATCCTTGAATATTCCCATTCGCTGGGGTTTCCAGGGGAAAGAACTCCTATCGTAATCCACTATGCTACGTCGGACGGAGGCAATATTTCAATGAAACAGAAGCAAATAACAACGTAATAATCGAATAGTCATCCAATCATGAAAATCGATTTTCAAATAATCTTCGAGTTTATGTCTCGTTCAATTCATACCCTGACCATCCCCCCCCCCCCGGGACACCCCCGGGCATTTGCACAACAAATTTTCCGGCCCCTGAGCATTTGACCGTACATTTTTCCCCGGCCCCCGGGCATTTGAGTAGCATTTGGTAAGAACGAGACCTTTTGCTTATACAGTGATTGGGAATATAGCATTTTTTCAGTGCCCGGCCCGGGGCATTTGACCATCAATTTTTCCCCGGCCCCCGGGCATTTGAGCAAGGAATTTTTGTTGACCCCCGGGCTGCCCGGGGAGGATGGTAAGGGTAGGAATTGAACGAGACATTACTAGTACGTTTCTTCCACTTCAACTGTAAAGGTAGAGCACAGTGATTTGCATAAAAGGATACAGATGACCACATGATAATTTATATGTCTTTTCCGGGGGGTCATCTTCAATATCATCCATGCTAGCAATAACCAATTCTTGTCCACATACTGCACATATGTTTGCAGCTAATCTTTTGGATGGCAAGCTTCCTTCGGTGTAATACTGAAACAAATGATGGCATATTGACAGTCATCAAAATTTTGTACCAAATGCGTAAAAGATATCAGTGAAGCTTGAGTTGAAGTATAAATGAAAATAACGATGAATGATTCTATCTATAATATTTTCAAAATGCCACAGAAAATATCTCTTGTAAAAATGTGCACCGATTAAGGCCCCGTTCACACTGCTCCGTTTTGTTATGATCCACTTTTGATGCATCCTAGCTACCCGTTCACATGGACAGTTTTTGTACAAAAACAGAGGGAAAACATCCATTTTAGTCCGTTCATATTTATCCACCTGCTTACAAATACAGAGCCAAAAATGTCAATTTTTCTGTGTTGACATTGCTACGGATTTGTGAAAGTCATTGGTTTCTATGTCACAGAGTTTTCAAAGACCTCCGTTTTTGTGCGTTCACATTGATCCAGAGCGTTTTCAAAAGCCTCCGTTTTTGTGGATATAAACTTTTGATAGCGTTTTCGCAAACCTCCGTTTTTGTGCCGTTTTTGTGCCGTTTTTGTGCCGTTTTTGTGCACAAAAACGGAGGTTTTTCTGTCCGTTTTTGTACAAATGAGTCAAAAATGTATACACTATTTGAAAGTCAGAAGCCGATCAGATAACACATCGAGATCCAACTTACCCCCATTTTCGCCGCCATCTTATCTGTACAAAATTCAGCACAATCTCTTCCCAGAAGACCATAATACAATCCATAGAAGAGGATAGTTACTCCTATCCCCATTGAAGTATCAGGTGACACATAGAACATCAGATTCATACCAAGAAATGTTGACATTATTATCATGTATCCAATCACACCAAGACCATACGTCACACGATGCACATTGTAGAACCATTTGTACACCAACCTGCAAATAAGACAACGTTTACAGCATAGGGCTCCAATTTTTCAAATCTTTAGAAAGGTGGATGTAAAATTCTATGACATTTTCTTTGAATTGAATGGCTTGAAAGGAACTCAGGGTAATTTGCTATATATCTGCTGGGGAAAATTTTGATATCTTGATTATTTTTAAAATGGCGGCTTTTTTACTCATATTTGAAAAATTCATCGAACATTTGGAAAAACTAAAATCATCCTAAATCCTAAATCAACAGAGGGAAAATGACAAAATATTCAAGAAAGCCATAGTTTATAAAGGTTTACAATATGGTGGCAAGCAGAAATCGGTAGCTCTTCTGGTTTAGGATTTAGACATTTGATTACGTTGCAGCTTCAAAAATAATAAATGCCGCCATTTTGAAACTGATCAAAATATTGAGAGATTTCCACCGCAGATTTACTGCAAAGTACCCTAAGTTCCTTCCAAGCCATTTAATTCAAGAAAAAATGTGATAGAATTTACAACCAACCTTTTAAAGATTTGAGCTCTATGCTGACGTTCACGCCACACCTGCACATTTCGAAAACGGCAAAACATGTGATCTTCTGTTCATCTGGTAATATTTTCTCCCTTTCCAAGAAACCATATATCTCTTCTGCAATCATGCCCGTGAGTAACTTCCACATTAAGGGTAGGCAGGATATGGGTCGATAATTATCAACTGCTCTGCCCTTAGCAGGATCCTTCTGACATAGAACAGTCCTCCCATATGTCATCCACTCAGGTAGCCGGTTTGCGCCACATATGATTTCATTCAGCTGATTTGCTATTCTTTCGTGCAATGATGACAGTTGCTTGATCCAATAGCCTTGGACACCGTCTCTTCCTGGAGCCTTCCAATTAGGGATCTTTCTACTCTGTTTTTTAACCATCTCTACTGTGATCTCCATCTCTCTCATATTCACGTTGTTTTGTTCTCTTTTCAGATCTTGCAACCAATCTGCTTGTCTGTTATGTCCTTTTTCTATGCTCCAGATCTCACTCCAAAACTTTTTACTCTCTTCAGCATCCGGTATTACACTCTCGCCACTAGCTTCCCGGTTCAGTTCTTTATACACTTTTT
>REGL01002257.1:19613-40536 GCA_004194395.1 Aurelia aurita complex sp. Pacific
CCTTGTCATGTCGCTCAAGTGGTGGGGCTCTACCGGGTATCGAACCCTGTCCCCTTGACTGTTCTGTCTGCAAAGTCAGAGGATTACACCACTGCGCCACAAAACCTTCAAACGTGCTCTTAGTTCATTTGACCATCCCACTGGACATTTTACGGAACCTTTGCCAACTTAACGTAAATCAAATGTATGTTTGCGCCAAATGTATTTTGGGACAGTGAATCTACGTGGTAAACACTTAGGGCGTTTAGATCATTGCTGTAAGTTAAACATATCAGGGAAACTTGCTTGTAATTTTAGCACGTTTTTTAAGCTCTCTTGAAGGGACTTTCAGAAAATCCCTTGCAAAATCTGAACGGAGAGACCGATTTGAGCCAGAAAAATTCTAAAGATGACTGAACGGGTTGGCTATTAAATTAGATATCGCAAAATACTACTGCTTATATCTTCATGGATCAGTAGCCTTTCAAACGCCAGGCCTTTTCATTGACTCACCCAAAACGAGAATCTTCCATATGTTGTTTGACCGCTACGCAGCCATCGCAAGCGTCCAATTTGTTTCGAAATATGTAAAGTATCTGTTTAAACAACAGCTGCCATAGTGTTTAGAAATGATTTCCGTCAAAGGATGAACATTACAACCATCTTTTTGGGTTAGTTGATCGTTGAGTGTACGCAATCCATTCCGCCAGACTAATGAAAAATGTGTTTGAGATATCTTGAAGAAACTATACCGGGCGACTCAAAAAATGTCCCCCTTTTCGAAAAATTATCGCTGCAAATTGACTTGCGCTATAATCTTCGAGCTTAATTTTGCTAACAGCTAAGTGATTAAAGACAAATTTTGTATGTTTGAGTCATTTTCAAACTAGCACTCCCATGGTAAATTCGAAAGATTAGTTTTGATATCGCAAAACACTATTAATTGGTTTTGTGATATCAAAACTAATCTTTCGAATTTACAAAATTAGTTTTGCGGGACATCCAGAAATTGGGTTCAAACGCATGATCAAATGCATCTCGAAAGTACCGAAACCTTTTGATCGTGCGTTTTAGGCCCTTCTGCGGCTGTTCTGTAAGACTGATGTTTTGAAAATTACCCAAAAAATACAACAAATCCTTCAATCTTTAAACCAGAAGGGAAGTCAATCTCTATGATTTTTGTTACTACTTCTGCCGCAATATTTTTTTTAATGGGGACATTTTTTACTGAGCCACTCGGTATCTTGTTGGATAATCAAACCACAGTATTGTTCACTGCTACCCAACTAATACACATACTCATAATGCATACTCAACGCAAAGCCCCAACATAGTTATAATGTTATCTAGTTACGCTGCGTAGCCTTGTAAAGCCATTCTTCACTGGTGATAGTATAAGGCTCCTACATCGCGTCACAGCACTGTAAAACTCCAAGCTGATACCATTTGTCCAAGAACCAGCTTGAAACCCTTCTAAGAAGCCGCAATGTCCACCAGTTTCTGTAACTACCTCTAGGCAATAAGGATTGCTGCGTAAAACTAGGTATGCTGGCACTTTATCGTCGATAACTGGATCGTCTAGGGAATTGATAAACAATGTAGGCGTGCGAATATTACGTATATATGACATTGGATTGTTGACTTTGATGTAATCATCAAAATTATCGTATGGGTTAACAGCCAAATGTGTATGACGTAAAATATCATGCAATGTCCAGTTATTTTGCATACCTGATTCTTCCATAACGGAACGTAAGCATGTGTTTTCTCTGATTATCTTCCTAAAATATCCATTGATACATTTCTCGTATGGCTCTTTAAACCCACTGCTTAAGATTGCGTCTAAATCGAGTGTAGTGGACACGAGTACTGCTGCTGTAATAAGACTTGATTTTCCGCGAATTCCTAAGTAATTGATGATTGGAACTGCGCCGAGCGAGTAGCCAAGAGCGTATAGGTCACTGAATGGGTACACATGATGAACATAGTCGATAATCTCCTTAAAGTCACTCGCATGGAAGAATGCAGCTACTTGATTTGTTGTCAATGGGACGTTGTGTCCACGACTGTTGTATACAACTGGTTGGTAGCCCGAATTGACTGCTTCTTCACACATAGAAATAATATCTGGGCCAAACGCCCATGTGCTGATCAATAATATAGGGTCAGCATTTGTTGGACTTAATCTGTCATCTTTAGCTGACATACCATCCACATACCACTCCAATGAGACAGTTGCACCATCACGCATTTGAATGTACTCAGTTCTGAATTGAAACCTATGTTTAAAGAAGTGTCCTAGACAGCCAAGAATCGTCTGGATATGCTTATTATGTGCCCAAAATGTTGGTTGATAGCCTGCGTTGAGTTTTTCGCAAAGGGACAAAATAGCAGTGTTGCGTTTGTTTTTCTTCCAATACAATTTTGAAGAGCTCTTTTCTTTACATTTCGCGTGGATATACAGGCACAAAAGAAGCGTTAAGATCATCACCAAAGCTTCGATGGCCATATTATCAAATATGAGGACACAGAGCAGCTTAGTTGTTGCAGTTGCAGGGTCTTTGGATCAAGCAATATTTAGACTAGTCTTCGGTAGCTTTGCCAATGTACGTGGCGTTTATGCTCTTACTCAAATGACTGTCTTACAGCTTCGCATTTGCCAACTCCCTTCCAAACGTCTGATGATGCTCATACATGTAATTCCTTTGTATTGTCCGCTAGGTTTGGTCGATAATATAGGGTCAGCATATTTCATTCATGGAAGTTTACAGCGCTACAATTGGCAATGTCTCCATGATGTGTTTTTTCTTTATGCTAGATTCGGACAGTTTGACTATGTCTAATTATGTAAAATCATTTACGCGAACGCACGTACGCTGCACCTTTGTTTGCTATTTCAGTTTGTTTATTCTTTTTTATTATGTTTGCCTTGTTTGCATTTGTGTTTGCTTTTTATCATCGGTGACAAAACACAATGCCGTTACTTGTATCACTGTATCTTTGTACTTGATTTTAGCAATCTTTGCGTGGGTTCCTTTCAGTTGTTTATTTTGTTTACTATGTTTGCCTTGTTTGCATTAGTGTTTGCGTTTTCATCTGTGACAAAACACAATGCCGTTACTTGTATCACTGTATCTTTGTACTTGATTTTGGCAATCTTTGCGTGGGTTCCTTTCAGTTTGTTTATTGTGTTTACTATGTTTGCCTTGTTGGCATTTGTGTTTGCTTTTTATCATCTGACAAAACACAATGCCGTTACTTGTATCACTGTATCTGTGTGCTTTATTTTGTCAATCTAGGAGAGTCCTTGCATGGGATAAGATCCTGATAAACCTGCTTGTTGGAAGCTTTTGAATACATATTTTAACGAACCGCTATTTTTCTCTCTGTTTTTGAAAAAACGTGTATTGCCTTCTTAGAATGGCATTCTGGCTCAGCTTGCCCGATATGAAAAGGGTTTGTTTGCTAATCCGGACACGTATGGTATCCAAGTGAGTTTATCAATATATTTCAATTGCTATGTGAGTATACTTAGCGCGATTTAAGCTAGAAACACTTTCGATGCTCTGGGCTTTTTTAAATTATCCTCTCAATGCGTTGTAATTCTATTTTTAATGCAAAACTGCGAATTTTTCCCGGTTTCCTAGCAGTCAGTTGAAGCTCTGTATTTTACCATGGTCACACTCTGAAGATATGCAAAATGCAAATCCTGTTGTTCCAGCTTGTATTCTTCTCGATCTTGCCTCTAACTGTTTGAAGCAATAGCTGTGCTTGTTAGGCTCTCACAGTTTTCTCGATCCATGCGAATCACTATTTCCTCAGTCTTTGACACGTACAAGCTTTCTAGAGCTCCCTATGTTTCCGTTCGCTCGATTTCTTTCCAGGCTCTTGGCCCAGCTGTGCTGCAGCTTTGCCTCTTCTCAAATGTTTTGGAGCAATAGCTATGTTTGTTTTGCTGTTTCCCTCTCGCAGGTCCTTAACCAATGCGCCTTGTGATATCCTTAATCTCTGACTGAGCTTTCAGCTCTCTACCACCCTAATTGTTCCGTTTGTTCGATTTCTTCCCATGCATTTGACCCAGCGGTGCTGCAGGTTCGCCTCTCCTCTAAGTGTTTGAAGTAATAGTTGTGTTTGTTATGCTGTATCTCTCTCGCAGTTTCTCAACCCACGCGTATCAATGCATCCTCAGTCTTTGACACTCACAAACTATAGCCCCTTGACCTTTCCGTTTGCTCGATATCCTCCAATGTACTTGGCCCAGCTGTGCTGCAGGTTCGCCTCTCCTCCAAATAGCTATGTTTGTGCTGTTTTCCTCTCGCAGTTCATTGACAAGTGTGCCTTACGATATTCTTAATCTCTGAAACGTCCAAGCTTTTATCTCTTTAGCCCCCAAATCTTTTCATTTGCTCAATTTCTTCCCATACGCCTGGCCCAGCTGTGCCACAGGTTTGCCAGCGGGTAGCCTCTCGTTTTTTATGTCTTAATATGTTTTCTTTCTAGCTCTCTGATCTCTTCGTTTGTCAAATTTCTTCTAAATTCACGCGACTCAACTGTGCTAATACGCTTGTTGATTTTCTCAGGCTTCGATATTTCCAATATTTTATCTTCCTAGCTCTGTGATCTCTTTGTTTGCCATATTTCTTCCAAGTTCACTTGACTCAACTTGGCTAGGGATACGCTTGTTGATTGATCGTTGTAACCCAAATAGCATCCGAAAGAACACAGTTGACCTCTAATCAGCTCACTGGCCTTTGCTCAGCTGACCTCATGTGTGTCTATTACGATTCATTCACTGAAAAGAAAAGTAATTTGTTAAAGAAAGATCGGCATTATTACCGCAGCTGTATTCACGTATTTTTCTAAGAAACTAAGAATATGGGCTAGTACTGAAAGTTCATTAAAGCTATGAGATTTTCAGTACTCAGAGTTTATTGCGAGTTTCTTAAAGGCTCTATAACAATCTCCATGCTCACTTACTACCAGTTCCCTTGTGAAAATTTCAAACGAAGGTTTTTCAAGCATACAGTTCAAATCCTTACTGATTGCTGAGGCACGCGGAAATCATCAAATTTCACGGCACTCAGCCAATCAAATCGCCTCTTTCTAACCCCGTGATATCAAATCGGTCGTTGGAAGGGAATTCTTGAGTACCCTCACGAAAGTTGAAATGGCTACTAAGTTACAATAATTACATGGAATTTTTTTTTGAAAAATCGGTAGAAGGGATGCCCCAGTTTGTAGCGTGCTCAGACAAATATCTCATTTGGAGCCGAAATTGTATTCATTTTCCGGTCGACGAATATTGACCTTCATCAAAACATCGATAAAATTCGCTACAACTAAGATATATAGATAAAAGTCTCAGCGATTATGGATATTGCCCTAAGAAATAACCCAAACACTTTTCCTTCTTTTACATATCAAAATTGCAGGCGATTTTCAGCGATTTCTGTCAGAAATGTAATCTGGGCCTAAGCTTCTC
Source organism: Aurelia aurita complex sp. Pacific (assembly GCA_004194395.1). Taxonomy (NCBI): domain Eukaryota; kingdom Metazoa; phylum Cnidaria; class Scyphozoa; order Semaeostomeae; family Ulmaridae; genus Aurelia; species Aurelia aurita complex sp. Pacific. The sequence goes on from REGL01002257.1 coordinate 25,075, forward strand.
ACCGATTAAACCTCACACGTTGTTCCCAGTAAGGCTTAGTTTGCATCCCCAATAATATGTTTACAATATGTTTGAATTCAGGTAGGGTTGTTTCTTAACTTTCGAAAAATTGAGCCTACCGTTTCTTATAAGCGGTTTCTTAAAAAAAAATGAGTGTACGATACATGGATACATGGAGCATAGAAGTTCGTATTTACTATAGTAATTAAGAACATACTAATTGATTCAAACCAACTATTTACAAAAATATACTTTATACAAAAATTAGCGGCATATTTTGCAGGTGCATTTATCGCCAGCCCAGGCTTCGATCCTCTTTTTGAAAGCTGAAAGTGTTGGCTCATTTTTAACACTATCATCTAGGGTGTTCCAGAGGAAACTCGTTTTGAAGGGTGATTCTTGCCCATAGCCCTGTGTCTTACATGCATAACATAACAATGCGGCCATTTACATAGAGCTACAATTAAAAGTAATCTAAACGAAAAAAAAACACAACTAGAGTTGTTACATTTTAGCAAAAGAGGATCTTAATGTCTGAGAGGTAGCAGCGATAGATCGTTTTGAAGCGTTCTGTAGCATGAATGAAACGCAGCATTACCTCGATTAGTTTCTTGTTGATGTCAATTGTTAACCTTCCATCGTCATGCAAAATAAATATTGCCTCGACACTGTTGAGAAGATGAGATCTAGGCTAGGCTGATCGTAAGAGTGACAAAGCGACAGGTAGTGTTCCGTGTCCTCCACACCATCATTTGCCGGACACAATGGTTTGACTGTACATCTAAAGTCGTTTTATTAAAATGTTTCATACCTTTCCAACTAGATTAGTTCTGGTTTCCAATTGCCTGGTTTCTTGAGACAGTTTACAGTACAAAGTTTTCTATTTTGTAATATTCTGAAATTCAAATTTTAGAATAGAAATGAATCTTGACTTACCCGGTACCCTAAATTTTAATAACACATCGCATCAAATCGTTTTAGCACTGATGTTAATCTGCCTGTTTCCTTTTTATCACTTTTCACAAGATGCATGATGTTATTAATAGTAGATTTTGTGAATTTTTCAGTAAGTGAAATCTGGTGACTTTGAAGCTCAATACTAAGTCACATTTGTCGATTGTTCTTGTATCAGTGTTTCCTTTGCACTGGTTAGTCTTCCACTCTCCTTTTTGTCACTTTTCGCAAGATTAATGATGTTATTAATAGCAGATTTCATGAATTTTTCAGTAAGTGAAATCTGGTGACTTTGAAGCTCAGTATTAGATCATATTTGTCGATTGTTCTTGTATCTGTGATTCCTTTGCACTGTCTAGTCTGCCACTTTCCTTTTTATCATTTTTCACAAGATTGATGATGCTATTAATAGTAGAATTAATGAATTTTTCAGTAAGTGAGATCTGGTGACTTCGAAGCTCAGTATTAGATCATATTTGTCGATTGTTCTTGTACCTGTTCTTGTATCTGTGTCTCCGTTGCCTGATTAGTCTGCCACTTTCCTTTTTATCACTTTTCACAAGATTGATGATGTTATTAATAGCAGATTTCATGAATATTTCAGTAAGTGAAATCTAGTGACTTTGAAGCTCAATACTAAATCATATTTGTCGATTGTTCTTGTATCTGTTCTTGTATATGTGTTTCCTTTGCACTGCTTAGTCTGACACTTTCCTTTTTATCACTTTTCACAAGATTGATGATGCTATTAATAGTAGAATTCGTGAATTTTTCAGTAAGTGAGAGCTGGTGACTTTGAAGCTCAATACTAAATCATATTTGTCGATTGTTCTTGTATCTGTTCTTGTATCTGTGTTTCCGTTGCCTGATTAGTCTTCCACTTTCCTTTTTATCACTTTTCACAAGATTGATGATGTTATTAATAGTAAAATTAATTAATTTTTCGGTAAGTGAGATCTGGTGACTTTGACGCTCAATACTAAATCATATTTGTCGATTGTTCTTGTACCTGTTCTTGTATCTGTGTTTCCTTTGCACTGTCTAGTCTGCCACTTTCCTTTTTATCACTTTTCACAAGATTGATGATGCTATTAATAGTAGAATTCGTGAATTTTTCAGTAAGTGAGATCTGGTAACTTCGAAGCTCAGTATTAGATCATATTTGTCGATTGTTCTTGTACCTGTTCTTGTGTCTGTGTTTCCTTTGCACTGACTAGTCTAGTCTTCCACTTTCGTTTTTATCACTTTTCACAAGATTGATGATGTTATTAATAGCAGATTTCATGAACTTTTTAGTTTTTCATATCTGATTACCTTGACCTTGTTTTCGAAACTTGATGAGTGGAGAGATGTCTATTTCATCATGATTTGACACCCGAGAGTAAATCCTTAGGAATGCTTCACCTTTCAATTACAAACAACTGTTGGTTTTTTCGTTTCTTTCTAGATCACAGTTGAATGTAAAAATTAAAACGAAATTCAATATATAATATTACAGGCCGTTAATCGCAGAAAAAGACATGGCGTCATTCGATGCTGAATATAAACAGCACTTGACCCTTTCTGCTAACAATAATCTCAGAACAATTTGGTGGAACGTAACCCCGACCCGTTGGCGGTACCTTGAGCGATTGGGACTCTGGCTAGGAAGCAATGACTGGGGCAGTTTTTCTCGTTGTTTTTCTCTCGGCTAGGGTTCTGATTGGTCATCCTATCACCTATGTTGTGCCTGACGTCCAATATAAAACCGGCTCAAGTATTTATACGTAAAAATCGTTGATATGTAGCTGTTCGTATCTGTCTAATTAGTTGTATTTTAGATGTATGTTCTTCATATGAAAGACTGGGGTACTCATGATCTTTTTCTCCCATTTGTATCGTCCTATTAATATAGTAAAGTAGGATTGTCCGAGGTAATTCATTATGGTAAGCTTTTTTATTCATTGTAAAAAAGATCTCAGAACAATTGAAATTTAAGCACTTTATATGTACTATGGCACAATCCCTTTGTGGTTGATTCATACACACATTTTTTCACTGTTTTATAAATAACTAGATTACCCTACCTGACTACCTGTCCTGTCCAGTGTGTGCATTCTTGGTTTTCATAAAGTTTCACGAACACTTGAAAGATATATCTTTGCTTGCTTGCTACTATAATGCAGAGTTATTTTCGGCAAGCGTGAAGAAGCGTCACTAGATATTCCCCAACTGGTGGCAAATCCTACCTGAAGCCTTTATACTCCTTGTTAAACTATGAATAAAGATTAAATTTGAATGTTAAGATGATAACACTATCACGTGGTGACGACAGTTTTCAAAGAGTCAGGTGATCGATTGCATTAAATTTTAAAACATTTTCATTTACACTGTACTGTTTTTACACGGAGCTAACACTCACTCATCTTTGTTGAAAGATGCGCGAGATGTTATTCTTGCAGCACGAGAAAGTAACACTTTAGCTTTATCATGGAGCTAACACTCATCTCTATCCACCAGCATAGCTTCCAAATCTTTAACTCCGTGCAAAAAGGTGGGTGTAAAATTCTGTGATCTATTTCTTCTGTTTGAGTGGCTTGAAACAAACTTTAGTTACTTGTCTTTAATTCTACGGTTGGACATTTCAGAAGTTCTGAATATTTTTCGAAATTTCAGTGTATGTTACATTTCAACTCATTTGAGGGTGTGACGTCATCAGATTTCTAAATCATAAACCAGAAAAGTGACAGACTTTTGCTTGATACCATATTGTAGATATAAAAAAACTATGGTTTTCTTCGAAATTATTTCATGTTGTCTCAAACAGTTTAGAAATTACGATGGTTTTAAGTTTATTTGAAAATTTTTCTTGAATTCTTGAAAAAGTAGAAAAACACTCTAATTTTGAAAATATTGAGGATTTCAGAAAAGTCCAACGGTAGAATTATTGAGAAAAAGGTGAAGTTTCTTTGAAGTCATTTGGTTCAAAGAAATAAGTAACTGAATTTTACACCAGCATTTTTAAAGATTTGGAACCTATGCTCTATCCACCAGATTGAGAGATGCGTGAGATGTTTGTTGAAAGATGCGCGAGGTACACTCACCTATCTTTAAGCACCCCACCGATGTTTGTTGAGACTTTTGCGAGATTTATTCTTGCTTCGTGAGAAAGAGACCGTTTTTCACGGAGCTAACACTCTCCTATGTTTATGTACCTGCTGTTTTTTTGAAACATGCATTAGATTGTATCCACGCTTCGTGTGGAAAAGACTGTTTTGCATGGAGCTAAGGTACCCGCCTGATATTTGTTGAAAAATACGCGAGATTTTATTCATGCCTCGTGAGAAAGAGACTGTTTTTCACAGAGCTAACACTCACATTTCTTGATGCACCTGATGTTTGTTTAAAAATACGCGAGATCTTATTCTTGCTTCATGAGAAGGAGACACACGATTCTCAATTGCATAGCAGATGTAAAACCCCCACAAAAAAATTAATTTCTGTCCAGCCTAACTTTAAAAGAAAGCCAGCCACAAAAGCTAACAAGTTTCTGTGTTCTTGCAATGGAATATTAGAAAATATCGCAGCTTTTCGCTAGAATGGTGAGTTAACCCAGCCCTACTTTCAGAATCTTCACTGGTTTTTCAGCGCCAGAAATTTATTTTTGCAAATTGTTTCTCAAGGTCACAGCTGAGTTATAATTCTTATCGCCCAGACCAACAAAGGCAGGCATTTAACGGGGCTTTTAAAGCCCGTTTACACGGCAACAGATCTAAACCAATCCGTTCCCAAAAGAATACCGGGTGACCCAACAGAAAATGAAGCTTTTTGAAAAATCACCAAAACTTGATGATGTAATCACTCTTGAAATTTTGGTTTGTCTTTTTTGTGTCAAGGACGAAATTAATTGTAATACCGGGTGTCCCAAAATGATGTATTATCGTTTGATTGCTTATATGTCAATAACCGATGAACCGACTTTCAAAAACTTTCTTTTATCCGATTGTCGAAAGGCTAAATTGTATTCGAGGATGATGGTTGTGGTTTAGGCCGATGCCGTCATGTTGAAAAGAAGATCGATAAACTTGCTCAATTCAAGCCTTATATGGTATGGAAAAGAAACGGCCTACTTTCCCAGGCAATATTTTAGATGTGATGCAAAAGGCTGAACTTATATGTCGTTCAGAGAATATACGTCGTTCAGAGAATCCCCAGAGAATACGAATTCAGTTAATACTGAGTTTAGAGAATACGAACAGGAGTTCAGCCTTTTGTATCACATCTAAATTGTTGACTGGAAAAATAGGCCGTTTCTTTCTCATGCAATCTAAGGCTTGAATTTGAGCAGGTGTATCAATCTTCTTTCGACATGAAAACGTCGTGGTAAAACCGCAACCAACATCTTAAAATAAAATTTATCCTTTAGGCAAACAAATAAAACAAAGTTTTTGAAAATCGGTTCATTGGTTATGGACATGAAAGCAATCAAATAATGATACATCATTTTGGGACACCCGGTGTATGATCGTTCGTTATAGCTTTATATTGGGAGAGGTGATGAAATAAATGTATGAAAAAACATGTTTTGAGCAAAAGTATTTCATAAAATATTGCATTTTTAGCCAAAAAGCTATTCCGTGCGGATTATTATGAACTTTCGAGTTTTACATGAAAAAAGCGCTTTTTCAAGGACATAGGCAACAAATGTAAGTGGTATTGCAGGGTAAAACCAGGTGTCATCTAACAGCACGAATTCCCACCAATTCAAAGCAATGTCAAGGCTTTACAATATGTCCAAGATTAATTAGGTTCTTGGCACCAATGCACAAAAAGGAATTTTCAATATCTGTTTATAATGAAATTTTGGAAAATTTCACTCTACTTTGGTCGCCCGGTAGGTCCAAACTCTCTGACATTGTTTAAAAGGGTGGCGTAAACTTCTAGGGAACTTTAATTAATGAAGTTTCACAATCTTGCAGGCAAGCAGAAATTTGTCGCGCTAAGGTTTCTATTGGCTGCGGTCACATTAGGCATTTTGGCCTCATTGTATCTTTTCAAAACAACGGGTGTATTACAGCGCTTTTGTCTTGAGAGCTGATTCCATAAGAAAACTATCAGATACAAAACAACAGGCAAAACAAGGTCCTGAGCTATATTTTAGCGTTGTTTTGGATAATAAACCAATCGCAGCCTTGCGTAGTGTCACATGATAAATCATATCACTGTGTGACCGGCTGTCATTGTACCGTTATATTGCCATTTTGGCAACAAAAACAAATTGCAAGAAAGTGAAGCAATTCACATTATAACGGGAAAATACAAAAGCGTGACTGCAGCCATTTTCATCCGCACCTTTTTTTCTTTCGTGTCAACTGGAACTTAAAGATCTTTTAGCGTCTCTCAAATGCCATGATAGAAAACCGTTCTGGAAACCTATCGAAAATCCAGTAAGAATCTGATTGAACTTTTCACCCAGCTTTACGCTCGAACAATGGTACAGTACGAATCATGAACAATGATCAGTGAAATGGCTATATTTTAATTGTCGTCTATGTTTGTTGGTTTTGTTATCATTGTCATAATTTTTGTGTTTCGTTATTTTCGTTGCAATTCCTTCTCAAATCCGTAAAACACACGGAAACAATACGTCCATTTTTCAAAGCAGCGATTGTCAGAAGTTTTATTCTTTGAATAAGACTTCTGAATAATTGTAAATGTTGTATTATCATGTAAATCTTAATTTGTAATTTGTCGAATTCTTTTGTTTATAATTTTCAGAACTATTTTTTTTTGATAGAATAATTGTAAATGTCGTATGTAAATCTTAATTTGTAAACAACGCAATTGCTATAAATTCCGGGTGTCCTGTAAAGCTTTCTGCTAATGAAGATTTTAAATCGAAACGATTGGTGGTCACAACAGTTTCTGTTTTTATATTTATTATTTTTGTTGCTATTGAAATTATTGATTTTAGTGATAAGACATCTCAATTATCGCAAGCCATTTCAATCATTACTTGTTAGTTTTATTGTTTTGTTTTTTTCACTACTGTCATGCAGCTGGTGAGCTTTTTAGATAAGATCTCAGAATAGAACTATTTAGAAAATAACTTATTCTCTCAAAGAACTTACTGTTAAGTAAAGTCTTTAAATATCTTAAAGAATGGGGCTGGAACATAGTCAGATTACTGATCAGTCTTTAATTCCGACAGTCTGAAAGAGCTTCTTGATGAAAACATTGATTTGTTATCATTCTTTTGGATAATCATCTTTGCTTTGACTCTTTTGGCGTATCAGGCAATTGATTCGCGATATACTGGCGCCAAAGTGCAAAGTGATGTTCAACGACAAATCTTCTTGCTGGAATTTTTGAATTATTGTCACCATTTATACAAATCACCAATGTTTCAAATTTTCAAATGATGCTCTGACTCGGCTTTTACTGTTTAGTGATCAAGACCTTTCCAACGAAGTATACTCGAATTGACTCTACGTTTCATTCACGAAACTGGTCGGTTTGACAAATCTCTTTTGAAACTTCAGTACCAAGCAACCATCAAGTCCCTGAACGTAAATGTTCTAATTCTTTGTAAATTTTGTTTCACATTAAATCCCAGGCATATTCTTTCCCCACAAACAACAAGAAGAGCTGCGCTCGTGCCATTTCAATTTCATCGCAACCCTGACCTGACTTCTAATGTTAGACAGAATCTAGTATAGTATTCATTATGTTGTAATCGTTCGTAGTGTGGTTGTATGTAGTTTAAAGGGAATAGACATAGCTATATCGGCAAGCTGCTATAAAAAGGCTGAAGAAACGNTTACTGTTTAGTGATCAAGACCTTTCCAACGAAGTATACTCGAATTGACTCTACGTTTCATTCACGAAACTGGTCGGTTTGACAAATCTCTTTTGAAACTTCAGTACCAAGCAACCATCAAGTCCCTGAACGTAAATGTTCTAATTCTTTGTAAATTTTGTTTCACATTAAATCCCAGGCATATTCTTTCCCCACAAACAACAAGAAGAGCTGCGCTCGTGCCATTTCAATTTCATCGCAACCCTGACCTGACTTCTAATGTTAGACAGAATCTAGTATAGTATTCATTATGTTGTAATCGTTCGTAGTGTGGTTGTATGTAGTTTAAAGGGAATAGACATAGCTATATCGGCAAGCTGCTATAAAAAGGCTGAAGAAACGCCTACAAACCCGTTGTTTCCTTTGCCACACAATGAAACGGCAAGTGTCAAAGTTGTTGAATACAATAGATAATATTTTTAACTTGGCCCAGGCCAACTTTTAACTCTATCGATTCCCTTTAACGTTGCGTGTATTCATTTGTTGGCCATGCGGTAGGCATTGTCTTTCACTCCCTTGGCATCGTCCCTGCAGTGTTGTATAGCAATTAGGAAAGTATAGTTGAATGTAAGATTTGTTGTAAGATTTTATATGAATAAGAAAAGTGCAAACGATTCCAGGGAAATACAAATGCCTAGCCTGCCTGTATATAGAATGTTTTCTATCGCAGCAATGAGTAAACATTGTACATCAGCTTTTTCAATAGCCAGGATACGCCTGGCATGTCGACGAACTTTATTCTTTCATAGACCAGGCTTGAGAAAATGAACACGAATGAACATATAATAAACAAGTTAGACGCTGCTCATCAAACATAAACGCTGCTCAGTATCAGCGGAAAACATTGCTAAAATGCATATGGGATCCTTATTGCGATTTTTAAGCCGCAATATTTGCATTGATTTTGATGCCAGTTGAAGTTTTATTCAATTGAGCAAACATACGTTCGCTCGGTGATGTTCATTTCATTAGTACTACATTCTTTGCTTTACTGCTTTTGTTAAAAGTGTTGCCATTGAACACATCAGGATGAATAAATCAGGCAAACGGGTGACACTTGCTCATTAGACATTTTTGCACTGTCAATTGGAGTCACTGTCATTTGATGTCAATTCGAGTTTTATTCAGATGAGCAAACAGACATGTTTGCTGATGTTTATTCCAATAGCTACATAAACATATGAGCACCACGTATTGTACTTCCTATGCATCATATTTATTGAACAGCATTGCACTGGATTATTGGCCAAATAAGTTATAAACTAATTAATGAATTTTAATTAGAAGCAACTATAGTTTACTCGGAAGAGCATACGTGGTTGGTGGTGTTTATCTCAATAGTCCGAATGTTTACTTACCATCATTTTTAAACAGTTTTGTCGGTGCATATGCTACTGGAGAACAAGTTAACCAAACAGGTGAAGCTATTCATTAGGCATGTTTTGATATCTGTTGGAGTGCACTGAGTTTTGATGTCTGTTGGATCGCGCTGAGTTTTATTGTCTGCTGGAGTGCACTGAGTTTCGACGTCTGTTGGAGTGAACTGAGTTTGATATCGGTTCGAGTGCACTGCGTTTGATATCTGTTAGTGTCCACTAAGTTTTGGTGTCTGTTGGAGGGCACTGAGTTTCGATATCTGTTGGATCGCGCTTAGCTTTACTGTCTGCTGGAGTGCACTGAATTTCGACGTCTATTGGAGTGAACTGAGTTTGATATCTGTTCGAGTGCACTGCGTTTGATATCTGTTGGTGTCCACTAAGTTTTGGTGTCTGTTGGAGTGCACTGAGTTTTTGACGTTAGTTGCATTGCACTGCGTTTTNACTTGCCATCATTTTTAAACAGTTTTGCCAGTGCATATGCTACTGGAGTACAAGTTAGCCAAACAGGTGAAGCTATTCATTAGGCATGTTTTGATATCTGTTGGAGTGCACTGAGTTTTTATGTCTGTTGGAGGGCACTGAGTTTTGATATCTGTTGGATCGCGCTGAGTTTTACTGTCTGCTGGAGTGCACTGAATTTCGACGTCTATTGGAGTGAACTGAGTTTGATATCTGTTCGAGTGCACTGCGTTTGATATCTGTTGGTGTCCACTAAGTTTTGGTGTCTGTTGGAGTGCACTGTGTTTTTGACGTTAGTTGCATTGCACTGCGTTTGACGTTTGTTGCAGTGCACTGAATTTTGATATTTGTTGCAGTGCACTGAGTTTTGATGTCTGTTGGTGTGTGCTTGTTCGATATTGTTGGAGCAGGATCAAAGTTTTTATCTTCTATAGATATATGTTTTTGATTCACAGAACCACTTTTCAATAAAGCTCCATAATCAACAGGTGAAAACATCGATAAAAGAAATGATAATGGTTAATTTTGTCTTGTTATTGTTCAATCTAAAGAAGCCTTCATTATTTGAGATGCGATGCATCCTGCCAAAACTATGAATATAACCTAACTTCACAGTTTTGCACCTGGTGAAACAATTTGTTGTGGGAGGATTTCGAGGATTTTTATTCGATTTGTGAACATTTTAGATCGATCACTTTGATAAATTGGCGCCATATCGTATTTTTCATGGAGTTATTTGGCATTCGGCGAAGATAACTCGACTTTATAATTGATTGTTCTTTATGGCTGTGACGGCTGGCATAAACTTACTATTTTCGTCCTTATTATCGCTACTACTGGGTGATTCAGAAAAAAGAATCCCCGCTTGGAAGGCCACTGCTCCATGAATATCAAAGCAATGATATTGAAAACTGTCTTGCTTTGCTGCCAATGTGTTCAACTAGGTTCAGTAATTTACCCGGCCTTAACTGGCCATTCCTTCCCGTGGATATGGTGATTTTCTGCAGAAAGCCCCTTCCAAAAGCCTACAGAAACGAATGAAAACGGCGAGCAAAATTGTCTTTGTTTCCTTCCTAACAACAATGACATTCATCGATTTTGCCCTCTTTGGAGAATGGAATTTCCTTGAATAAGTTATTCACACTAGGGGAAAGAACTGTTCATCCTCCCAAGAGAATAGCACGTGCCAAAGCGCATATAAGTCATTGCTGTGAGGTAAAAATATTAGGAAAGTTGCTCGTGATTTTAGCATGCTTTTTAAGGTTTCACGAATGGACTTTCTCAAGAAAACCCCTTGTAAAATCTGAACGGAATGACCGATTTGAGACAGGAAAAATTCTAAAAATAATTGACCATATTGGCTATTCAATCAGTTATTGCAAAATACTATTGGCTTGTTTCTTTAGGGAGCAGTATAGCGAGTAGCCTTTCAAACGCTGGGTGCTTTTTTTTACTCACCCGATAACATATGTGAAGCTGTTTCTTTGAAAATAAGCTGCTTGACTGTTGGGCATCGAAGAATCAGAGGCATTGTGTAACTCGTAGAACGAAGTTCTCATATCGAGGTGTAACTGTGTGGAATAAACTTAACACAGAAATAAAAAGTGCCCCTTCACTGGCCACTTTCAAAAATTTGCTGAAACAAGCTTTGAAGAATCAAAGGGTGTGAAAGTTCTCGTACAGCATCAAACTTTTTCTTTTCTAACCAGAACCTATTATCTATAAATTTTTATTTTTCTTTGTAATACAGGTTGCTTTGTAATTTATTCATGTAATTAGGTTAGTTAGGTTTTTAAGCAGGGCACATTGAAAATCAGTGTATTTAATTCTACTGAATGTATAACCCTGTTGAAATAAATAAAAATGAAATGAAAATGAAATGAAATGAAGTGAAAGCAACTCTTAACTTGCAACTCATGGATTAGTTAACCACCACCTGTTCAATATTCTGGCAAAAATGACAAATTTTAGACATTTGGTATTTAAAGCTACCTAACTTTGAAGCATACTATTGAATTACTTTCAGATCAATTTTTGTTCTATTACTGCACAGTCTGTCATTTCCAGACCACTGGTAGGCACCATGTTCCACCAAAATGAAATTGCACACGCCATGAAAGCCTACTACAGAGCCTAGATTGTTGGGGAGACGATATACGGTTTGTCCGAGGAAACTTGTAGAGAGTCAAGGAAAATGGCTCCTTCAGTTGTTGAAAAGACCTAACACGTGGTGTTCCTCAGGGGTCAGTTTTAGGTCCTCTGTTGTTCAACATGTATATCAATGATCTCTTACTGTTTATTCAAAACTTGGATATTTGTAACTATGCAGATGATAAGAATGCAAGTCAGTACAATTTGCGTAATGATAATAAATTTATTCAACCAAGAGTGAGATCTGTCAACAACGGGACAGAAAGCGTCCGGTTTAAAGGTCCGCAGCTGTGGCAAACGTTACCACCAACAATTCGTAGTTCAGAATCCCTTCGTGAATTTAAAATATAGATAAAACATTGGTACGGAAAAATTTGTCCATGCAAATTATGCTGCATTTTTATTCTGAATTTGGGCTTTTTATGATAAATATTTTTAGATCTCTGCTTTTTCTGTATACTTTTGATGACTTGGAAGTATCTTATCCATTGTTTTCTTGTGTAATTGTAATATTTGTATTTCAAAGTTTTAACGTTGGAATTAATTAGCTAATCGCTTTTAGCTATCTTTGTATTTTGATCCAACGATAAAGAAATTGATAATAATCCACCGTGCAGTAGGTTAATGCTCATGTGCAGTAGCGCTTTGGGGTGTAACTCTGATGGGCGCATGAGCATTATCCTACTGGACGGGGGGGGGGGGGGACACATAAGTTTCCTCGAACAAACCGTATCTCATCTCCCCAACAATAGAGCAAAGTAGCCTGATAAGCAGACCCGATTTCAAATATGGTCTTTGGTTTATAGTTTAGTAATTGATTTGGTTGGATCTTCATACCACAGAGTACACAACGTTTTTGACGATAGCTCATGAAGGCTTCTGAAACTAAAAAGCTCCATATTCTGTTGTGGGAACCAGTTGCAAGGACGTTGGATCATTTCATATCATGCTTAGGGACAGGGATCCTGTGCTGGTTCTGAAAAACCAACAGAAAAAACGGTACAAACTGCGAATGGGATTCAATTTGATTTAGTAATGACAGCTCTTAAAATTTTCATATCAAGGCTCCGATCATATGAAAGTCGACTTTGACGCAAACAAGAATCATGGTTAACAATGGATATTTAAGATATTCTTGGAAGTTTTCTGGAATAAGCCCAATAGCGTCTTGTTTAAAATATAACAAGAGAGCGCCACGTGTGTCCATTTGTCTATTTTTTTTATAATCTCTCGAGATAATCAAACACAATGGAATACACTGTGCTATGCTTAGATTGCAATGGGCTATATTTAGATTGCCCAGTTCCCAAACTTAAGTTGCCTTATATCTCCGTCAGTTGTCTTTAAAAGCTGGCCTGGGCCAAGTTTGGTCACTTCGACACGTGCCGTTCCTGTAGAAAAACGTCAAAGACAAATGTTTGGTGTATTGTTGGATCTGTTGGGCCAACTTGTTTGGTCATATAGTATTCGTTTGATGATGCTGGATTAAGTTGGATGGAAGTCAAAAACAAGTTTTCTTGTTTGTGAAATTTGAATCTGTTTGACAACTCAAACGAACTTTTTGCCAAAAATTTTATTTCGTTTCGACCACTGTTCCTTTGTACATGCTCTGAAGCGTCTCTGTAACTGCACAGGCACTTTCTGACAGCAAGGTTCAAACAAAATGTTCGATGAAATGTTTCGTCAAATGTAAGTTCTGTTTGACCACCGACTCACAACATCGCAAAAAGCAAAATAATAATTTCGATAAATGTTTGGTGAAATGTTTGATATGTTTGACCGGTGCTTAAAACCTTAAAGTTCATCTGCTCAGGTTATCAATGACATTTCGACAAAGGAACTGGTCAACGCTTAGCGGGAGTTAGCAGTATTTTGACACAGTCATCAAAAATTGGCAAACTTTACCTTGAGATATTCCCCAGGCTTTCGAAAGTAGGTTGTCATTGTGACAAAATATTTTACTTGTCGTTGGCACTGCACTTTTATTCAAACCACATTTGGATAAACCCAACCCCCATATGACAACAGTTTTTTTTTTACTTTTGAATGGAAATTTGTATGTTTAGTGCTAACAGTGTCTTGGTGTTTTTGTGTACTTTTCATTTTAAATTATGATACATTTTTATTTTCTTATTTCCAGTCAAATATAAGATTTACAATATATCTTACATTCTACTATAACTGTCTAATTACTATACACTGCTATACAACACTACAGGTAATGTTAAACTATATACAGTCATACTACGAACGGTTAACAATTAATGGATACTATACTAGATTCTATCTCACATCAGATGCCAGGTCAGGGCATGTCAGGGTTACGATGAATTTAATAGCGCAACTCAAACTTGTCGTTAAAAGAAAGTAAAATGATGCATTTTCTTGGAGTGCCATAGATAAATATCGTTAAACATTTCTTACGCAGCAAGAAAAAGGCTCGATTTGGCTCAAATATTGAATTGCATTGAATATTAACCACGCATAAAATCCTTGAATTTTGGTTTACAAGTTTCTTCAATTTTGCTTAAGTCTTAGCGTCTTTGTCTTAGTCTTGGGATTTCTTGTGAATAAAAATGTCGCAAAGTAAACAGTACTAATCATCAAATTAAATATTTTAGCCGATCAATTGAATTGTTTGGACTTTAAACCAGAAAAATTAAGATACATACGCGCGTTTCTTTTCAGAAACTAACAATTTAAACTACTACAGAAAGGCTTCTGACATTATAAGATTTTGAGAACTGAAAGTTTCCTCGAAAGTTTCTTGAAAGTTTCTAAGAAGGTTCCTCGTATTCTCGTTTTTATTAGGTTAGAGGTCTCCCGTGCCTTTGGCAACATTTCATTGCCAGTTATATGACACATCATTTAAAAAAACCGAGTAATAAAGATAAACAAACAAGCGGAAGTATGCTTCAGAAGCATAATAAACAGGTTTCTTTGGTAATAGTTTTCCAGTTCTCGAGTTTTCCTTATTTCTTTGAGGATCCAAAAGTTGAGTTTCCTATAGACTTGCCCCAAGTCTATTTCGTCAAAAAAAAATTTCGTCAAAAAAATTGAAGGGAAAAGTGAAAAGCGAAATAGACTTGTATATCTCCGGCCCTCATGAATAATTAATGAGATAGCTAATCTCTTTGTGGTCAACTGAAAAAACAGGGGGGTTGCGTTCAAAAACGGAAGCTGGCCAAAGATGGCGGCGCGCAGCGACATGTTGTGAAGATCGAATAACAGAGTATTTTGGATTATGTGTCTCTATGTCTGAATGGTCAAACGAGGCATTGGCCAAAGATGGCTAGCAATGGTGGAGCAGGACAAAGAATATTTGCCTGGAAAAGTGCGAAAGGTATAATTTAGCTTGCCTTGAGTCGAGTACATGATAAAAATAGCAGTTTGTTCTTCCAGCTTAGTTAGGCCCAGGGTCTGATCTGGGTCGAGCGCCTTCTGCCCTAACTAATGTTGGAACAGAAATATCAGTTCACAATGCAATGCACCCATTTTTTATCAATTTTTGAGACTTTAGAAGCTGCCTAGCTCGGTCTGTGACGCAGGCTAGAAGCTACCCTACGTGATTAAAAAAATCAAAGCAACTCAATAGTGTTATGACTCTGGACAATATTAGCAACTGTTTTGACATTGTTTTGAAGTGTGAACTATGATTACTCGTTTCGTTTTTAAATCTTA
>REGL01002258.1:5440-22251 GCA_004194395.1 Aurelia aurita complex sp. Pacific
TTTTAGGGATACAATAAACCCATTGTGCCTGTCGAACGATGGCATCGAGGATACGGAACACTTTTTGCTGCTCTGCCCTTCATTTGAAGTACCACGAAGAGATCTTCTCACTGGAGTGTTAGCTCTTTTACAACCAAATGGATATATCAATGATTCAAATGAGGCTTTGGTGCACGTTTTATTGTATGGTGATAAGAGCCTTCCTAATGACCTCAATAAAAGCATACTTCTCTTAGCCTTAAATTTTATCCATCAAACTGGTCGACTTGATTAGAAATTCTCAAGCTACACTACAAGTTCCACAACCACCATAACCGGTTTTTTAGCTTTATGTATTGTAGAGTAATTTTGTAAGTAGAGTAATTAGTAGAGTAACTTTGTAAGTAGTGTAACTAGTCTTTTTTTTCATCACGTGTAGATTAGTTGTCTGTAGTTTAATGTTGCGTGTCTTTATGTTTTGGCCATGGGGTAGTCATTGTCTTATGCCCCCCTTGGTGTTGTCCCTGTGGTGGGGTGTAGTGATTTGATAAGTATAGTGGAAAGTAAGATTATATTGTAATTATTTGAAATGAGTAGAAAAAAAACATACTGTTTGATAGAATTTGCTCTAGGTTTATTGAAATATTTAAGTTGAAATCACTGAAGGTTTCTTAACCATGTGATGAGAAACCTTTCAGCCTGTTTCCAGATTAATGACCTTTGAAAAGAAATTAAACAAGCTGTTTTGAAAAAATAGGTTTCTATTCTGCGGGTTCTTACTGTATTTATTAAAGTTGTTATGTAAATTGCGTATTGTAAATATTCTATATTATTTTAACCATTTTGAATATTTAATTTGTGGCAAATTTTAACATACATAGGTACATACATAAATTTTGCGTACCATACACCAATTCTAGTATTGGGCAGCGCAGCGCCTTTGGGTGTGTTTCATGTTTGTTGCACAAGAGCGAAATAAGAAGAAAGCCGTGCTGTCCTGTACTTCCGCTGTGAAGCTGCTGTTGTCCTCTGTGCTGCTTTAAACTTTAACCCTGTCTTGCCTAGGATCAGCCCCCCCCCCACCTAGCGGCTTTTCTTCTGTAGATTTTTACTAAGTGCACTTGCAACGTTGAAACTTTCTGACTTGTAGTTTTTATCTTTCTTATAATCAAACATGAATTTTTTCGAAAAATTAATTTCATTCCAGGGGGTAACCGTGATCAATTTCTGAGAGATGTCTGTGCAAAATTTAAATAAATGCTACTAATATCTACAGCAAGTGCAGGAAAACGATGAACTTGGAGGAATATGAGCTACCTTTGATCGTCTCTCCAACTGCATAATTTGTTTGTAATTCAAATGTATAATCATGCGTATCTTGGCTATACGCATGTGCACATTCTTTGAATTCCTGTGTGATGACGTCATCCCTTTTTTACTACTTTTTCTTTTCAAAGCAAAATCTATTCAACCATAGAATGCATTAAAATTTGACTCGTATCCTTACTGCCTTTTGTTTTCTCACAATTAATGATTGAACATTTTTAGTACTGAACCCTATTGACTTTGAAAATTCTATATTGTGACGTCATGAGCATGTCACGTGACATAACTGAAAATGGATTTCATTTTTGGGTTCATCTCATGATGAACTATGCACATGCCAAATTTCAAGGCTCTACATTGTTCAGAACGGAAATAAAACTGAATCAGCCCCCCCCCCCAAGTCTTCCTAGAGCATCAAATACCCTAGGCCTGATAGGGTTAAATGGAATGTATACATAATGTATGCTTATATAAGCCTTTCATAAAGATTACCTTACAAAGACAATCAGCTGTGACAGGTGCCACACCATATTTGGGTAACCCATCAACGTCAACAGGAAATATTAATACCTGATAGGCTACAAGTTGATAACGAGTGGCTTGAGCTACTTTTATTTGCCTCCAAAACCTTAGAAATTTGCCCACAAGGAAAATCTTTCGAAGGCACCAGAAAAAGTGTTCACTCCAAACTTATTTTTGTTCTTAGTATAATTGTTATTAGCAATTATAACAAAATGGATGAAATTATCTTGTAGTTAGTAGATATTATTATAGGCATTCTATATACCATTTTTCATTAACCATATGTGGTTGAGGACAAATAGCACGGAAGCTCATTATGAGTTATTTTCACTCATCCTCTTCAGTACCTTTAGTGAGATAGTAGATGTTTTTCATGTACATATACTTGAAGCGTTATCATCTTTTAAAAAAAGTCATGATTTGGAAACAGTTGGCCTCGTTCCTAGGGGATCCACTTTAGGGAGAATCATAGGGCGTAAAATATTTAAAGGGAATTAATGTCTTTCTTGAGATCACACAAAAGTTGTTTTACAGCTGGTATGTTGATGATTTGCTACGTTGAGTGAATTCTTTATCACTTTAGCACAAACGATTTATAAACAATTTATTCTCACTGAGGAGGCTGCCGGAGGGCAGCGAAAATTCTGAGAAGAAAATGTTTAAGTGTAAGTGTGTTTTAAATAATGGTTTTCAAACTCAAAACTCAATAAAGGTATGAAGCTACCTAAGTACAATTTGTCGTATAACACACGGGATATCGTCAAAGCATTGGCGCACAACGCCAGTGACCGAAAAGATTTATAAACAATTTCATGATTTGAAAACATTTTGTTTCGTTCTCTTGGGAATGAAACAAAGGCAAATAGTTTCCGTTTCGTTTGGTTTTGTTCAGTTCCGTTTCGTATCTTTGAATATAATAAGCCCTATTTCAATTAATTTTTGAAGATTTGAAGATTTTTGAAGATTTGACCGTAAAATTGTTTTGGTTTCGTTTGGTTTGGTTTTGTTTCGTTTTGTTGAATATAATAAGCCTCAATAACATGATATAATATTACCAAAGTGCCTGTTTGGAATTTACTCATCAACATCTTTCTTGTCATTGTATTAGACTGTGCAATTTTGTGACTTTCTCCTTAGCAAGGGTGGCACCAGGAGTGGATGGGTTGGCATAGCAGCTTTACAATATATAGTCCTTGGGGAGAGTAACTAGAGCCATGAATGTACATGCCTGTTCTGTGGGGGTAAAGAGATTCCTGCCCTTTACAGGAGCAATTTTTTCAAATTGGTACCCTGTTTGGGAGCAGATCAGCAAGAAAACCAAACCAAAATTGCAAATCATACCCTTTTTTGAGCATCATTTGAAAACGTAGATACCCTGTTCAGGAGCAGACTAGCTGAGTATGATACTTTGTTCTGGCACATACCTGGTACAAAATTTGTTAAGTGCAACCCAGGGTATTGTTTTGCTGAGCTATGTTACCAGACAACCCTGGGAGTCAAGTAATTTGCATGAGGGTGTACTGTATCTAAAATAATGCAAGAGCAATACCACTCATGTATCTCTTCTTTATTTTACTATTACTTCATCTGTGGAAATTAACAGTACTTTGTATTTTTTTTCTCAATCAAAGAATGTTCTTGTCTAAATCCTAGTACCTGTAGTTTCGATTGTATTTTGGATTTTTCAGTTGGCTTGAAATAGATCGAGGAAATTGTTCGACTGGAATTAGACAATACGTAATTATTAATGATTTGTAATGATACCTGGTGATATTTATCAATAAGTAAAAGGAAGAAATACATTATTCACTCAACTGGTAATCAAATTTAGGAACTTGGTGCATTAACCACAGCATACTCAGGTGGTTCAATTCATTTCATTCTAAAATTCTAGATATAAAAGGTTAAATTTACTGCATTACAACTAAATACCTTACACAATGTTGCAATGATACAACGAAATACATATTTAACAACATTAAACGTTTAGCCCTATTACTAAGGGGGGGGCACAAAGGAGTGTGCTAAATTGCGTGGGTGCATGGGTCCATATATTTGCGTACGGCGTGAGTCGTGGGTCGTGGGTAGATTTACGTGGGTCTTGGGTACTTTTTGGAGAAAATTTTGCGTGAGATGTGGGTCGTGGGTGAACATTTTTGCGTGGGTTTTTTACCTTGCGTGGGTAAACTTTTCGGCGCTTGAGTGAGACATTTTGCTTGAGTAACCTTTTTTGCATGGGTCATGTTTTGATATTTTAATAACTTTAACCGAATTCCATTGCTTAACTCAAAGTAATTTCCGCAACTCAAAGTAGGGCTTTTTAAGATCGATGCCAGACAGGTCTGCTGTACCTGCGCGGATTGCATAGGTGCATGTGTCGTGAACTCATAGGTTAGGGTACAGGGTGTCCCAGAAAAATTTTTCGACGTTTGATTAAATGTTGAAAAATAACGATAAAATGTACCGGCTTCTGGTTAGATAACCCTGTTTCTAAGATTTTAGATTAATTTTAGAATCTTGCGAATTTGCTAAGAATTCACGGAGTTACAAGCTTTAGAAGTTCAAGTTTGTGTGAAAGCTGAAACCAGACGCCCTTAACTGACTTGTTTTCCTAAAAGACGTCCTAAAATCGAGGTAAAAGAAGACTGTCCAATGTTTTACCTCTCGTCGATATCAGAGCAAGTTATTTAATTCTTGTAACCGTTGCAAAAATTTACTTAAGAATGCAAGTATCTAAAAACATGGAATGAAAACTTAATCAATGAGAGATTTAGCAATTCCAAATTGTACTGAACAGGATTCCTCCAAGCATCCATAACCTTGATTCAATGTTACAGAAAGCTTTTCTATCGAAAGTGCTTTAGAAATTCCATTTGATTTGCTCTGAATAAACGAGATTCTACTTTCACAAAATATGCAATTTAGGGGCGTCTGGTTTCAGCTTTCGCACAAACATGATCTTCAAAAGCTCATAGCTCCGTGGATATTTAGCCCATTTGCTAGCTTCTGGTGTCTAAAATCAGCTATATGGTTATCTTACCACGGAGCCCTTTCAATATTTCGTTCTTTTCAATATTTAATCAAATGTCGAACAATTTTTTTGGGACACCCTGTAGGGTGGGGTAATGTGGGTCTAAAATCAGCAACATCTCAAATTGGATAACTGGTAAAACGACAATAACATGCAAACAATTTCAAAAGTTTCGTTTAATTGACATTCAGTGCTTCCTGTTTCCTGCCAAAAAGTCTCAGTTCTGATAAAGGCAGCTGAATATTTTTCAAAGATATCCTCTGTTGGCAACTAGATTAGGCTCACTTTTCCCTAAAAGTAGGTCTATTTTTAAAACTTGTACAATACATAATAATAATTGCTGCCGAAGGCAGCCTAACTATTCTGCTTCAACCAGCGAGCGAAATTAGCCTGTCTGCCAGCTGTCTGTCTGCCTGCTGCCGTCAGGCTTTGTAGATAGACGGGCCAGCTCACGGCTGCTGTTCGCGGGCTCGCGGCTTGTGAGCATTTATCCCCAACAAACAACGGCAAAAGTTATCCAACAAAAGATAATGAGTTCTTCCTACGTTCTTAACTACCTAACTAGGGCAATGGACGACAAAGGTTTATTTCTGACAATGCGAACTCAATATTACGGACCATGGAACCATGGACTACAGAACTGCGGAACCAAGAGCCTTGGACTCAGGAACTAGAAACCGGCGGAGGAGAGTAACTCGATATTCCAAATCATTTGCCTTTTGAACCATTACCCAACTGTAAATTCAAATATAATACACGTTTCCTTAGCGATAATCATTCAATTGATTTCTATAAAATGGACCTCGCTACAGTCCCATTTGGTACAAATACTAATCGGCAGCACTCGCTGACTATTGTTATATCTAGTAATAATAATACAGTTAATAATACTAATAATAATACAGTTAAAGTACATAGGCAGCACAAAAAACAAGTTTAGGCAAAGGTTTAATGTTTATAAATCGTATTTCAGGACATACGCACGCAAACATACCGAGGGCACTCTTGGGACAGGGAAACCTGTCCCACAAGCTGGCTTTTTAGCCATTTTTTCGATGNAAGGTTTATTTCTGACAATGCGAACTCAATATTACGGACCATGGAACCATGGACTACAGAACTGCGGAACCAAGAGCCTTGGACTCAGGAACTAGAAACCGGCGGAGGAGAGTAACTCGATATTCCAAATCATTTGCCTTTTGAACCATTACCCAACTGTAAATTCAAATATAATACACGTTTCCTTAGCGATAATCATTCAATTGATTTCTATAAAATGGACCTCGCTACAGTCCCATTTGGTACAAATACTAATCGGCAGCACTCGCTGACTATTGTTATATCTAGTAATAATAATACAGTTAATAATACTAATAATAATACAGTTATTTACATAAAGATATCAGAGTATGAAAGGATAACTGACTAAAAAAATTAATGAATTATATTTCCTAACTATTTTCTATTCGATAAAATTGCAATATTTACTTTTTATCGCAAGTAATCCTGTTCCCACGACGAAAACAAAACTACCATTATGCTGTGATCCACCATCGTTCCGACTTGCAAGTCAGAGATAGAATTTGATAGTAACAATCAAATAAAAACGTTACTCCAATTAAATGGTTACAAGACGGCAGCCGCAGTAGCCGAACATTTTGAGTAATTCAAGGGTTCGTTGAATTTGAATTATGGCTGAATTCTCAGTAGGCCTAGCCGGTCGAAAATAAACACAAAAAGAACCATCGCTTCAATGACTTCCAAATTGTCGTAAGCTTCGGGCGGAAGCCAGTGGAAGTTATAGACTCAGAAAAATTATATTACGTTGCATAATGTTGAAGTTGCATGAAGTTTGCCAGAACAGTTGTGTGTTTATTCGAGCGAACTCGCACGGTTGGGGTATTTCCAACAATATTGGACGCTGATATATGTCCAAAAAAATTCCACTCTGCAAGGGGATCGCATCGGATCAGCCAGAGTTTGAAGAGGCCAACTTGCAGAGGAGGTGCCAAAAAGTACAAGAGAACGGAGAAGCGCAAATTTAAAAGTTATGATTCAACAAAGCTGACCTGAATTTCTCTTCAAGGCCCGCTTCCAGTTATGAAGTGAAGTAAGAAAGAGATTGGACACAAAAACCCCTAATGAATCTTTATACACACTGAGGCCTTTTGAACCTCTTTTCATAGTGTGGGGTGTGGTTGTGGTGTGACTAACTTATGAACATCTGGAACAGAACGCAACAGGTTCAAAATGCTGCAAAACACTTACGTTTCATTCAAGTTCAGCAGCTTTCCAAGCTAGTCAGGAAAATTCACTTGTTTTTCCACTAAATAGCGCCTGAATTGTATACTTTTCCAAAATTCTGTTGAAAAAAAGCTGGGATTGTTTCAATCCAAGTTGGTCCGATTTTTCGAGCGATTTTTTAAGATTTTGGGCAAAGGTCCGCCCTGACGACAGAACGACAGTTAGAGTGTTTACGTGTAAAGCTTGACAATGATTGGGAGAGTCGTTCTGAGCCAAAGTAAAGGATGGCATTTTAAAAGCTTTTCTTGATGTATCGCAAAATTGCCCAGGCTTCCATTGCTAGTTGCAAGGAATCATGGAATTGTGAGAAGCGTTCTAAGACAAATCAAAAGGTTTTTGTTGCGCAAAGATTGTTCCAAAAGTACAATACTGTTACAAATGCTCAAAGTTTCCAATCTGGCACTTGGGTACCGGTGGTGGTAGTTATGCGGCGTTGGCAATCGAGCACTTGTGAATGAATCCCAAGAATGAAGGAAAACATGGGTTAAAATAGTATCCAACAGAGGTGGTATATTCTTCTAGCAAAAGCTAACACTGCGGACATTAAACATCATGAGGTAAAGACTATTTGCGTTTATTAAAAAATCAATTGGGAATTTATGTAACATGGCGTCGCAAAATTTTGCTCAAATGGCAATTCCCTAAGGGGTACAAATCTAGACACCAAAAAATTTCAAATGCTAAGAAATCTACCAAGTTTAACTGCTTATCTGACAAAAAATATATTCGGAATGAAGACCATAAATGAATTAAAAAACAAGTTATCGGTCAAAAATGACTGCGATTAACTTAAAATTTCATGATTCAAGATTGTGGCGAAGCTTTACATTATGATTAGTTCGTATCATGGAAATTTTTATTTAAATTCCTGCTTGGAATATAAATATTGAATTGATGCTTATCAAAGTAACAAAAAGCAATAGCGTGACATAGAATCAAGATCATTGTACGATTGGATTGGACCTGTGGGTATTGTCAAAATTTCTGTTCTAAAAGTGTGAGAGAGTTCAAGTATATCGTCTTCCATGGAGCCCAACAGAATACACCCCAAGAAACATGGGTTACTTGTATCCATCAAAGGTTGTATACGCTTCTATTAAAGCGCTAACACTGCCGACACTAAAAATCATGAGGAGAAGACTTCTTAGATGATAAACACGCTAAAACCAGTCACTTTCGCTGGGCTTTCGCAGTGCTTGGCCGTGAAGAAGTCGTTGTACTGAAAATGACACCTATATTTGAAACTCTAAATCTGTGATCATCACATGAGGCAAAAATCTTAAACTGTCAAAGAAATTGAATGTGTGACATGTGAATAAAAGAGAGGATTGTGCCAACGTTGTCACAAGAACTGCTAACCAAAACATTGTTTTCCATTTGAGAGAACGGAAAGAAGACTAATGTAATGCGCAGAATTGGCAGTAAAATCATCACTCCTGATTTTTCCTTAGGATGCTAATTTATGAAAGAAAACCTGTTACAAAATGGTCAAAATTCTATTTTGGAACTGGCAAACGCGGGATCGGAAGAGGTCTAAAGCCAAAGTAGAGGGCGTGCCCCCAAAAAAATTTCCTGGGGGCCTAGGATGGTCCCCAGAGCCCCTTATTTTGGTACCATCGTTGCATTGCTCACGTCAAAGTTCCTAATCAGTACCATCAGCCTATATGCGTTCTGTCGGTCCGAAAAAATTTAGTCGGTCCATCCAAAGCAGGTCACCCACTAAAACAAAATTTGAGTATGCGTCGCTGGCAAGCTGACTTTCATTTACAGCGAAGGAGTATTCGTTGGTCTTTATTCTGAAAACACCCAACACAGCAGTATTTCAAGTATCGTTACAATTGAACAGTGAAAAAATCATCACTGCACTGCACATTATTCAATTCATCCCTGCACATTTTTGGCTCATCACTGCACAAACCCTAACCCTAACCCTAACCTTTTCTTGTTAATTGCTTTAAAAAGCCCAAATTTAGCTGTTTTGGAAACAAGAAAAAGCCCGGAAAAGGTATGAAAATCCAACTGTCAGTTCTATTTCTTCACGACAGAAATTTTGTAGTTGAAAAGCTTGTTGTATACCGGCCATGAAATTTGCTAATGTTATGAAAAATTTAAAAGCATGACCCACGCAAAAAGGGTTACTCGCGCAAAATGTACCATTGAAGCGCCAAAATGATTGACCCACGCAAGATAAAAAACTCACGCAAAAATCTTCACCCACGACCCACGTCTCACGCAAAATTTTCTCCGAAAAGTACCCACAACCCACGCAGATCTACCCACGACCAATGTCTCACGCAAATATATGGACCCACGCACCCATGCAACCCGCCTAATTTAGCACACTCGGCACAAAGTGCCCGCGGCAAAGTTTATTTGATGCAGTGTCGTCAGTTCGAAAGATAAAGAGCTGAAACTTTGCGACTTTTCCTCAAAGTTAGTACACTACTTGAAATTTCAAACTTTTTTCAAAATGGTAGACACTGATCACGTGACCAACCTCTTTTCAACACATGGTCAGCTAGAAAATAAAAGAGGCGTGTCTAGTTTTTGTCAGGATGATCTTAGATAATTAAGAATACCGCCATTCTATAGATTTCAATGGAAGCTTTCAGATGATGTAAAATATTATCCATTTTTGATGACATCAGCAATTTTAAAGTTCATGCCGTCATGAAAGTTTATGAAGATTTCTCAAGGACTTCCCCTATCTTTACCTTTGTATTGTTTGTTAGTATCTTCGCGAATATACGCAGTAAGCCGTTTTGTCACGCTCATACGCTTAGATCAAGATGGTTGCCTCGAGTCATGCGGCTATCTTTTCAAGTTCACTGCAAGTGTTTGGACAAGATGGTCAATGTCTTCATTGGCTGCGAATATAGCCTTGTCATCTAAAAAAGACATGGCTGGAGATTTGTTGCATTAGCAATAATTGTAATGAAGTGTATTTTCACAGAAGATTTCCTGCATAAATGAGGGGTTTAACTCATTTTTAGTTTTGCACATCTCAGTCATAAGTATTTGATTTGCAATGCAAGTTCTTTGTATGTATAGTAACTGCACAGTCCTTTTGTGTGAATCGATATTCCGTATGTCTCTGGAATTTGATGTAAGTGGGGCGGCTAAATAGAGAGGGAGGCTCATGTAAAATTTTGGCTCAGGGGAAAGGGGCTAAAGGTATTTTACTTAGCCTTTGATTTTTAGCTTATTCATACTAAACTATATGTTGACCGTCAACTTTATACTTTATCCTGTCCACTAACATTTGATTTTTGTTTTGCAAACATAGAGTACATTTGTGCGTACTTTAATAGAATTGAAGTGATTTTTTAATTTGAGCTATTAATGATTGATTGTATAAGAAAAAAGAGGACATTCAAAAATCCCAGCTGCGTGAACAGGTGCCTTTCCCAGCTTAAAAGCACACCAATCTTGTGCCCTTTGTGTCTTTGCGTTTGGCTATGAATTGTGTCTTTGGTCGTTGATCACGTCAGAAAGGTAACAACAAATCTCGTGCTGGCAAGGTATCAATTTAATTTTCTAATTAGAATGTCCGCAACCAGACTGAAGGTTTTGTGGGCACAGTTCGCTCACTTTCCTTGCAATCACATCCGGAGGCAGAAGGACAAGTCTTTCCACCCTGCTTAATAAGAGTTTAGCAAATTCAAGATTTGTTATACACATGGTGAACGACATGTTTCACGTTTGCCCATTTGCATTGCAAAATTGTATTTGTCGATGCTTCATCTCATTGACTAAATTAAGGGCATATTTCATTGGGCATCTGAAGTCTCCTAAGTCTTTTGAAAGCGGCAGACTTCACAGTTAAAAGTGTCAGCAACTTAAAGAATGCGCATTTTGAAAACGGAAGAGATCATCGTGGAGATTGTTTCGACTAAATTTAGAGGCAGTTTTCCTTAAATACTGTGGTGGCTTACGGTTTTGATACCCCCTACAACCCACACATAGAGGCACAATTGGACCTTTTAAATAGAACTATATACGATATTGTGCAATCCACAACCGAATTTTTTTGAATGAAAGGAAAATTCTTGTGCAAAGTTTTGTATATTCCAATTTCAACTATTGCCCGCTAGTATGGTACTCAGTTTAGTTCAGTTCAGTTCAGTTTTCATATTTTAAATTCTCCACATACAATTTATCATAACAAAACTAATTAATACAAACAATTAACTAAACTACAATAATAACAATAATGCATCTAAAATTAATACAACATATAAATACCGAACAAAGAACAAGATAGATTGCATGGGGAGGAATTACTTAAAGGAGGAGCTCTCTCAGTAGTTAAACTAATCGAGGAGAGAGCACCCCCTGTTTCAAAAATTTCTCATACAAATTTGATTATTTTAGGCATAAAAGAAACCATGGGCAGATGGTGACTTTCTATATCAATAAGTTTACAATCAACTTTGGTAATGGTTTTGAAAGAGGAAGGCTTTGAGTTTTCGTCGAAAAATATTAGCAGAGGGTGATTTCTTTATATCCACAGGAATGTCGTTCCAGCATTTAGCTCCGCAATAGCGCACTGACCTGATACCATATTGCAGGGTATTTTTTTGGGTTAGAAAAATATCATTTTGGGTGACTTGCCGTGTACCATATCGATGAACGGATTCAACTAAGTCAAAGAAAGAATGAAAACAAGAAGGAGAGATCCTATTCACACAATCATATACAAAACTAAGCAGTTTCAATTGGAAGAGATCATGCAGTTTTAAAATCTTTAAGTCAGAAAAAATAGGTGTAGAAGGTGAAGTAAAATTTGCAAATGAAATTGCTTTAACAACTCTTTTCTGCAACAAGAATACTGGATTGATATATGTCTCGTAGGTGAGACCCCAAACCAAAATTCCATATTGCAGGAAAGGTGAAAATAAAGAATTATAAAGACAGATCAAAACATTGATGGGTAGGAAATGTCTCACTTTGAAAAACATACCACAAGTCCTAGCAAGTTTTTTAGACAGCTCAGTTAGGTGATATTTCCATGACAGGTTTTCGTCCAAAAGAACACCAAGAAATTTGACATAACAAGTCTGCTTTACAGGAAGGTTTCCAATTTTGATGCTGACAGTTTCAGGAGAAGAATGTTGAGGAGACTTAAAAATTATAAAATTGGTTTTATCAATATTGAGTGACAGCTTGTTGACATCAAGCCACATTTTCACTTTTTTCAATTCCTTGTTAACCACATTCTGCAATTGAGCAAGACTTTCAGCTTCATAATAGATGTTAGTATCATCAGCAAATAAGTAAAAGGCTAGTTTTGAAGATGCAAGAGGTAAATCATTAATGTAAATTAAGAAGAGCAGAGGACCAAGAACAGAACCCTGTGGAACCCCACAGGTAACATTGAGATAGCTGGAATTAGATCCATTTATTGAAACATACTGTTTCCTGTCTGAAAGATACTTCTCATCAGCTAAGTCTTTGCAAAAAATTGAGAAGATTCGAGAACGTGCTCTTAGATTTTTGTACAATGATCACCGATCCTCTTACAGTGAATACTCTTGAAATCAGAAAGATGTACTATGCATGTTTCCCGACTGAGAATTCTCTGTATAGAAGCTTTCAAGACCTTTAAACATCTCAACCCGTCTTTCATGCGTGATATTTTCTAAATAAAATCATTCAGATATTCATCACGAAATCCGTACGACTTACAACATTATAGACCAAATCAAAATTTGGTTCAAACAGTCTTCGATCACTAGGACCTCAAATCTGGAATGCGCTGCCAAATAAAAAACATACGAAAAGGTTTTCAAATTAAATTTAGGCATAAAACAGCAGCAACATTTTCATTTTATTTGTAGTATTTGTAGTGGGTGTCTTGCAAAGAAGTACTCACATTTGTATCACGAATAGCAGATATGTTGTAATACATAATCCTCGCGGTATCTTTAGATGTTTCATTTATCTGTGCTTGATTGAGAGTCAAGCAACTGCTGTAAAGTGGAGGGAGTTCTTCTTTCTGAGACGCCCGTGTTGTTCTTGTTCTTTCTTCAAATTTGATGCATATTTTTCCATTGATGTAAGTGGCTGCCGTAAGTTGCAACTCGATGACATCATGTTCTTTCCAACTATGGCATCCACAGAATATTTGTATTTTGTTGTAGTTAGTTGTTTTTATTTGTGATAAAAAAATCAAATCGAATCCACCGACAACTTAACTTCTTTTAAACGTATGATAAACCAATGGGATGGACCAAATTGTAAATGCAATGCTTGTCAATATTCACCTGAATTTTAGAAAATTGTCTAGATTATGAAATAGCAGAAAATATTTGCATATTTGTAACGCCTGTGAATTCAATTATATCATGTAAACCTTGTCCATATATGTCTTGAATATTGAACTTACGTAGCTTATCTATTAATTTCTTCATTTTTTAATTTATATATTTGTATGTTCGATTTGGATTAGTTGTATATATGTAAATATGTATAGCTACGTAAAAACAATCGAATGAAGATAAGTTGACAAACAAAAAATTAGAATTGCTGATAGGTGTATAGCAGCTCACTACACCTGTCTTTTTAGTTCTACAAAACCAAAATTACTTTCCTTTGCCACTATGCTGCATTTCAAGTGCTAAATATCTTTTTTATATGCCAACAGGTAAAAATGGAGAACGCCCCTCCACCATACTCGCAAGCTCAAGGTTACCCACCACAGCAAGGGGGTTATCCACCACAGCAAGGGGGTTATCCACCGCAGCAGCCTGGGTATCCGCCACAACAGCCTGGATATCCACCAGCCTACTCGCAGCCACAACAGCCAGGATATCCTGCACAGCCAGCCAGTTACCCAGCAACGCAAAGTAGCTTTAACACAACAACCACAACAGTGATTGCTGCTCAGCCAACTGCTGTTACAACGGTGGCAATTGTCTTTCATGAATTTCCTGTCACGATGATTTGCCCATCTTGCAAGGCCCAGATTGTCACTGCTGTCACGTATGAGCCTGGAACCTTTGCATATATGCTGTTCTTCCTGATGTGCATATTTGGGTAAGTTCTCTTCATTTCACTGTTGTATCTATCCCATGCGCTGATCAAGCAGTACAGTAGGTCCCTGCATACAAAAACTCAAAAGTTTCAACAGGCTGTTTAGTTCACGAGGGACTGGCAGATCTCTTATCTGTCCAATAAGAAACTCCCGTTTCATATGCCATGCTTTCTTCTGTTAGATAGTATTTTTCAAATTCTTAGACCATACTGAATACTTCAAAGGCGTTTAAAGTTTAGATATGTAAATAATGATGCGTTCTTTCATGTATTTTGATATCAGATATGAAATACTGGAAAAACTTTGATATTGCAATAAATCGTGTTTCATAATTTTTACCATTTATAAGAAATTGCAAAAAAAACAAGGCTGTTTAGTTTCTTTCAAAGTACACAACTTTTGTTATGAAGGCAGGCTGCAGTTTCTTATATGTCCATTTCTTATATGGTATGGAGGACTTACTGTATCTCTGTTGGTAAAATGCATTTTTAGAAGAAAGTCTGCTTGAAAATTATGTAGACAATCTACCAGTATGAATGGGTGTTTCTATCCCAGGTTTCCGTTTAGCAAATGAAAGAATCCTGGATCCTGATAATGAAATTGAGGAAGTCCCAAGCCTATTTACTAGGAATCTCCAATCCCAGTAAATAATTTTGAAAAAAACTTCGAATCCTAAAGGCCAGAAATTCACAGTCCCATTGGCTCATTAAAACCCTTCACATCCCTAACAACATTGCTGAAAATTTTCTGCATGGAGTGACTTATTTTATTCAAGGTGAGTACAAAGACCAGCATCCTTTGCCATGGTTTTTTGTTTTTAGCACTTTCGTACCCAAATCAGTTATTCTGGAAGCTGTGCAGAGCAAGTCGCTGACTTCGCGCAAAGCATGGTGGTCTTTGTACTTCCTTTAAGAAATAAGATTTGCATTGAGACTGCCGGGCTGCTTTAGACACTATTACATTTTCATACCGTATGTTTTCAATTCTATTCATGTTTTCAACCATGAGTTCCATTTCAAAACATGGAGAGCCTAGCCTCACTCCATAAGGACCCTCAAATTACGCTCATCTCATTGAGCTGAATTGTTCTTCTTGTTGTTGCTCCACTCGGGTTATAGCGTTATAGTGTAGATGTAGCGTCCATCAGTTTATCAATAGCGATAACTACGAACTTGTAATAAGTCTATGGAGAGCCCCAAATGAAGCATCGAGATTCATCAAGATTTTTTCCGAAGAGAAAACCAAAGTCATGTTCGTAATTTCTGTGCGATGCGCAAAGCCCTTTCATGGATGTGATTTATTCTTTGATTAATGGTTCTATCACAAAACGTCCAAACAAGTGGAAAATAGCTACATGGGATAATATGAAAGCACGCATTAGTTGCTGCAGTTTTTCTGTGTCCATGCAACAGGATATTCGGTTAAGAGCATGCAGTTTTTGGCTGGCTTTCTTACATGAGTTTTGACATGTTTTTTAAAAGAAAAAGATCGATCAAATTTTATGCCAAGAGGATTCTCCCCGGTAGATTCTTTCAAACAGGCGCCTCCTATTTTGATAGATACTTCATTTTCTTTTGCACCGAAAATCATTAAATGGCATTTATCCTCATTTAGCTTCATGAGATTGTTTGGAAACCACTCAGTCAACTTAAGGTAACTCTGCTTTCCGCTCTAGTGCACAACGAGATACCGTTTCGCACACCACTCTCCTTAGAAAAAAGTTAATTTTTCCAATATTATTGGGCCTATCGAAAAGTGGTAAAAAGGATGTTGTTCTGTATAATCTGGGCAATCGAATAAGGTATAAATCGCAATGTTTCCATCAAACCTGGTTTCGCAAATCCTAGTTCAGATCTTTTTGCTAATTTCAGAAAAGTGGATTTATCTCCAAAACTGCTCGAAAAATGTTCGATTTTTTTTCGTTCCATCTTTAGCTAGGTAGTTGATCTACAACTTTGCCAAGTCTTATTGAGAAAGCTAGGCTAGATTTCCTGAAATCGAATTTCATATTTCTGTCTACTTTTCGACAGCTAAATGGAGAAACCTTGGTCAACAGATTGCCAAGCTATGAAGCACGCTTGCTAAAGCTCAGGCTTGAAATAACTTTCAGAAATTTTTCCATTGACAAACAAATGAACGTCATCTTTTGGGAATACCATACCCAAGTCTCAAATGACATCCTTAGTGCGCTTGTAAAAGTATCAGTTGCATCTATTGATTAAAAATTACTGACTGTTACCAGCAACTTCACGAAATCATGCTTTGGGTGTCTCTTCAGACTTTCGTAAAGCCTGGTTCTCATATAATCTCAACCCGACGGCGACCCATCGGCGTCACTACTGCGTTGCAAAAGTTGAACTGCCGGCGACCCATCGGCGACCCATCGGCGACCTATCGGCGACATGTTGTCGGCAGGGCGCCGTCATTCATATCTCAGTGTGCATTCCCCGCTGATCCTCGTATTTGATTGGCTTGCTATGGTCACCTGATCTAAGGGAATGCAAATGATTCGCTGACGCATCGCCGGCAGTGCGCCGCCTCATGTTCTCATATAATTTTCATTGGCGCCGGTGCCGCAGCAGAGTGAAAAAGTTGAACTCAGCTCAACTTTTT
>REGL01002258.1:27447-37779 GCA_004194395.1 Aurelia aurita complex sp. Pacific
ATGAAGTGTGTCATTTCAAACTCAAAGCCATACATTGTAAATTAAAAAAAGTTCTTAGCCCTTACCGAGGAGGGGTCTTTATAAAATGGTGCTTAGCCATCTTCAGGAGAGTATAGGCATCAATCTGTAAAATGATTGCACGAATGTTGAATAAATCTTTCGTTTGGTTGAATGGCTTGTAAAGAAATTCGAATACTTTGCTATATTTGTTATTGGCAATCTTTTATATCATGATTCTGTTCAGAATAACAGCGTTTTTCCATATTTATGCCAGTATATAGGTTGTGATGTTATTAAATGTCTAAATCATAGGCCAGAAGAGCTACATATTTTTTGTTACAGCCATAGTATAGATCCTTATAAACTGTGATTTTGTTCAAGATTGTGCAGTTTTCCTTTATCAATTTAGGATTTACGATGATTGTAAGATGTTTCAATTCAAAACCTTGAATGATTCCTTTCAATGAAGAGAAAAATGATGTAATTTTGAAATTAATCAACACATCAAAGATTGCCAATGAATATTACAACCAAGTACCTGAAGTTCCTTTTAAGCCACAAAATCAAATCAAACGAAGCATGCACTAACCATTCGTGCGACCGTTTAGAAAAATATGATGCCTGTGCTCTTCAGGAGCACTTTAGACTTATTGATATTTGCCTTTTTATGTTTTATGTTTGATGCCATGCGTCACTTTCAGAAGCATTACTTCATTTTTTTTATCTTCAAAGTTTCAAAACTTGACGAAATTTTTCTTCAAAACTGGAACCCTAAGTTCAAAAGCAGTGAGAGTTTCCGAAAGTAGTATATTTGAAGTTATTTCTCTCAGAAAGATGATATCAAAATGATGGCACATCCTATATCACCTTACATGGAAGTTACCCTCCCTTGTGATATCATTTCAATCGCAAATGATCACCACCAGTGTAGATATTAATATGGGACATAGAAGCACTTGACAACAGTCGCAGGCGATTTACAATTAGTTGCAGTCTTACAAGTACAATATTCTAGAAACAGTCTTTGACAGTCAGTTAAAAACTGTCGAATCTTCTGGATTTTTCTGGAATGGGGATTTTGACATTCCTTGCAGGAACCCTATTTAATGAAGATTTTAGTACAAGGAAGGAAAAGAGAATATTTTCTACTTTCTTTTTACATTTCTACCTGGTATCCGAAGGTAGTTTCAGGACGCTCAGAAGTTAAGCTTATCGAATCAGCCTCCTGGTTCTTGCTCTCGATGTGACCACACCTCGCGATTCCTTTAGCCTGAAATTACAGAATTCGCTCTCTCCCCACTTGACTTAGCTTGTTCGGCAGGGCGCGGACTCAAACCACCAACCTTCAGATTTGTAGTCAAATGTGCTATCACTGAGCCATCCCCTCATGAAATTTTAGTAAATATTTAGACTGTCAGAAGCGAGAGAACCAGTTATCGAGAGAACCAGGTCTGCCCTGTCCAATGTTGTTAGCTCATCTGTCCTTTTTATTTATATTCCTATTTTGCTCTGTTTTCTGTTTAACTCTTCTGTTCCGTTAATGTACACACTACTGATTATATATGATTCAAACGTGCATTGACAAGTGCCTTTTAGGCATCTTCTTGGCTGCAGCAAATAGTAGACAAAGATAATCCAAAATAGTCACCATCAATACAATCAATTACCACAGCAAACGCTTACTTTTAATGGCTCTTTGCGAACCGGCATGCAATGCATCATATTTGTAAAGGTGTCGTAATTTCATGCCGCATGAAAACAGTCTTGTGATGTCCCTCAAGTTGGCAGCACATCGCTGCAGTTCCAGCTCGGTTCCAGATGTAGCCTTATTGGTCCTTACATAATATAGCCACTTCTATAGCGCCATATATCCCCTGGGCTCATAGGCACTTAACAATATAACTATTTAACAAAAAATTAGAGTCCAGGATATAGCTAATTTACATAGGGTTAAGAAAGAAATTTACTTAAAACTGCTAATCTATTCAGTAAAATACTCCATCATGAGATCAAATTAATCAATACTTTTAAAAATTTTAATTGTTCCTATATTTTCTAACATCCGATATCTATGACGTATGTTGCACATTGCACTCGAGTTGATCGAAATCCATGAAATCCACGAAAAGCAAACCAAATGATTGCAATGCATGCTGTTTGCCACGAACAAAATATAACCTTTAAAAGAACATTCATATTGACGTCTCTTTCATTTTTAAACATAAATGCCAGTAGAATCAAAATATTCTCAACGTAAATAATGACGATACCAGTTGCAACAGAGCATGTAGGCTATGCAGCAAGAGCGAATTTTCTAAAACAAAGGATACATATCTGTTTGAGACAAAGCGATTTTAAAGTCTCAAGGATGGATTTCACACGTTCAACCCAGCCGACCACAATGTTTTGCTCTCTCTCTGTTTATTTTCATTTGATTGAGTGCACGGAGAGGTGTGAAATCTATTCTTCAGAAAGGCAAATTATCTCTGTCTTTTCGAAAACCTGAATCTGTTGTTTTACAAAATTTGCCCTCGTTAGGCTATGCATTAATTAATGGGAATGGGAAGTTTTAGCTCGCTTTTTCAAAGAAATCATGTTTTTTCTCACTTGGTAGGTCAGCACTATTTGCATATTGATTAAAGCTGCTTTAATAATTGATGTATTCATATATATATTCTCATAAGCCGGGAGTATTTTTAATACTAAAGACATTCCAAATGTAGATGTTGCACTTGACATTTATCGTAACATGATACATTCATAGTTAATTCCAATGACGCCTGAATGTTTGATCACTGCTTACCTTAACAACGAACATTTTTCGATGGGAGATTCGGGAGCACCAGCGGAGGCAGAAAAATGTATCCCCTGTTTGAAAAATCGTACCACACGAGTCAAAACAAAGTTTAGACATTTTGGTGGAATAAAATGTACGCGACTGATATTCTATAATGAAATGTAAATCTATAGGTCAAAGGCTAACTGAGACGTTTAGGTCAACTTCATTTAGGTCAACTTCATTTTGGTCAACTTCATTTAGGTTAACTTCGTTTTGGTCAACTTCATTTTGGTCAACTTCATTTAGGTCAACTTCATTTAGCGCAACTTCGTTTTGGTCAACTTCATTTAGGTCAACTTCATTCAGGTTAACTTCATTTTGGTCAACTTCATGTAGGTTAACTTCATTTTGGTCAACTTCATTTTGGTCAACTTCATTTAGGTCAACTTCATTTAGGTCAACTTCATTTAGGTTAACTTCATTTTGGTCAACTTCATTTTGGTCAACTTCATTTAGGTCAACTTCATTTAGGTTAACTTCATTTTGGTCAACTTCATTTAGGTCAACTTCATTTTGGTCAACTTCATTTAGGTCAACTTCATTTTGGTCAACTTCATTTAGGTCAACTTCATTTAGGTCAACTTCATTTAGGTCAACTTCATTTAGGTCAACTTCATTTAGGTCAACTTCATTTTGGTCAACTTCATTTAGGTCAACTTCATTTAGGTCAACTTCATTTAGGTTAACTTCATTTTGGTCAACTTCATTTTGGTCAACTTCATTTTGGTCAACTTCATTTAGGTCAACTTCATTTAGGTCAACTTCATTTAGGTCAACTTCATTTAGGTCAACTTCATTTAGGTCAACTTCATTTTGGTCAACTTCATTTAGGTCAACTTCATTTAGGTCAACTTCATTTAGGTTAACTTCATTTTGGTCAACTTCATTTTGGTCAACTTCATTTTGGTCAACTTCATTTAGGTCAACTTCATTTAGGTCAACTTCATTTAGGTCAACTTCATTTAGGTCAACTTCATTTAGGTCAACTTCATTTTGGTCAACTTCATTTAGGTCAACTTCATTTAGGTCAACTTCATTTAGGTCAACTTCATTTAGGTCAACTTCATTTAGGTCAACTTCATTCAGGTCAACTTCATTTAGGTCAACTTCATTCAGGTTAACTTCATTTTGGTCAACTTCATTTTGGTCAACTTCATTTAGGTCAACTTCATTTAGGTCAACTTCATTTAGGTCAACTTCATTTAGGTCAACTTCATTTAGGTCAACTTCATTCAGGTCAACTTTATTTAGGTCAACTTTATTTAGGTCAACTTCATTCAGGTCAACTTTATTTAGGTCAACTTCGTTCAGGTTAACTTCGTTTTGGTCAACTTCATTTAGGTCAACTTCATTTAGGTCAACTTCATTCAGGTCAACTTCATTCAGGTCAACTTTCCATATAGATTCCGAATTTTGATTTTGTTTTTCAAGTTTGTGCGCAACTTTGCTATGATGTCACAATGAAATCTACAGAAATTCTTGGAAGTTATAGTGGTTCTCTCGACAAGGGGTGTAACCCAAAAATTGTATTATGGTTCAATCTAGTTTCCTCAAGATACGTTATTGACAAAAATGTTGGTCTTAAATTCATGGCCAACACTGTAAATAAAAGTATAAACAACTCCTTATGTATTCGCGTCTTAAATTCATGGCCAACACTGTAAATTAAAGTATAAACAACTCATTATGTATTCGCTTCGGGAGACTACTTTCTAATTTGTTTTACACTATTCCTGCTAATCCGTAACACCTTTGTTCCTAGTATCCACAGAACGATTTCGTTGCAGAGCAGTGTAAACGCTCTTGACACGTAGCAACTTTGTAACGGATCAAAACTGTACCGATAGCATAGGTTCCAAATCTTCAACTCAGCGTAAAGAGGTGGGTGTAAAATTAAATGACCTATTTCTTCTGATTGAATGGTTTGACAGAAACTTTAGATACTTATCTATAATCCTACCGTTGGACTTTTCAGAAGTTTTGAATATTTTTCGAAATTACAGCGTATCTCACGTTTCAACTCATTTGAGGATGTGACGTCATCAGATTTCTAAATCATAAACAAGAATAGTGACAGACTTTTGCTTGATGCCATATTGTAGGCATCCATGAACTATGGTTCTAATGGAACATATTTCATGTTTCGTCAAACACTTTAGGAATTACGATGGTTTTAAGTTTTTTTTGAAAATCTTTCTTGAATTCTTGAAAAAGAAGAAAAACACTCTAAGTCTTAAAATATTGAAGATTTCAGAAAAGTCCTACGGTAGAATTTTAGAGAAAAAGCTAAAGTTTCTTTGAAGTGATTCAGTTAAAAGAAATAGGTCACTGAATTTTACACCAACCTTTTTCAAGATTTAGAACCTATGTTTGTACCGATACAGTGTAAACGTGGTCTGAGCTTGATGAGACCTGTTGAATGATGTGTAATGCAATTGAATTTCAAAGATGTAGTTTTGCAAAGGTCTTTTACTCAGAGATGGCGCCAGGGAAGAAATGCTAGGGGGGCAAATACTGCCAGAGTGCCGATAGTCAGAAATTTTTTATGAATGAGTTCAATTCAAGTTCACTGAGATGACAACGCAGCAAAGAAATCTGGAGGTTTAGGTTATGAAAATGCCGACAGTGCGTAGAAACTGTCGAAAATTTAAGTGCCGATAGGGGGGCTGAGTGAAATTTTGGGAGCCCCCCCAGCACCCCTGCTTGCGCCATCCCTGCTTTTACTCTCGCAGAAGTACCCGTTGATAGATGAATAGAAGGTGCAACAGAAGAACAGAAAAACAGTGTTATATACTGATTGGCATTTTCATGAAAAGTTATATTTACAGTAATAGCAGGTCAACACTGCAGTATTAGTATTGCTACATAACTTTTTCCTACACACAGCTCACAGACTCATTGATGTTGTTACAATACTTTAAAGACTTAAACATTAAATAAAGGAAGCTATCTTAATTTCTGCGAAGTCAAACTGTCTTCAGGATATGTCAGAAGCAGATCTCATTTTCGTTGTTAAGTTGAGCGTCTAGACCAGCGAAGTCTATGTTGTTAAATGGTTGGGTCTCGCTGAAAGGTATGCTCTCGTTTGATTGTTTTAAACAGCACACCGGTACATTTTCGAAATATATTTGACCTCTGCAGACACCTCGGACGNGATACAGTGTAAACGTGGTCTGAGCTTGATGAGACCTGTTGAATGATGTGTAATGCAATTGAATTTCAAAGATGTAGTTTTGCAAAGGTCTTTTACTCAGAGATGGCGCCAGGGAAGAAATGCTAGGGGGGCAAATACTGCCAGAGTGCCGATAGTCAGAAATTTTTTATGAATGAGTTCAATTCAAGTTCACTGAGATGACAACGCAGCAAAGAAATCTGGAGGTTTAGGTTATGAAAATGCCGACAGTGCGTAGAAACTGTCGAAAATTTAAGTGCCGATAGGGGGGCTGAGTGAAATTTTGGGAGCCCCCCCAGCACCCCTGCTTGCGCCATCCCTGCTTTTACTCTCGCAGAAGTACCCGTTGATAGATGAATAGAAGGTGCAACAGAAGAACAGAAAAACAGTGTTATATACTGATTGGCATTTTCATGAAAAGTTATATTTACAGTAATAGCAGGTCAACACTGCAGTATTAGTATTGCTACATAACTTTTTCCTACACACAGCTCACAGACTCATTGATGTTGTTACAATACTTTAAAGACTTAAACATTAAATAAAGGAAGCTATCTTAATTTCTGCGAAGTCAAACTGTCTTCAGGATATGTCAGAAGCAGATCTCATTTTCGTTGTTAAGTTGAGCGTCTAGACCAGCGAAGTCTATGTTGTTAAATGGTTGGGTCTCGCTGAAAGGTATGCTCTCGTTTGATTGTTTTAAACAGCACACCGGTACATTTTCGAAATATATTTGACCTCTGCAGACACCTCGGACGTTCATAGAGTATACAAGAGTATACAAGTAGAGCATACAAGAACAATTTAGCAAGTTAGGTCATGCTGTTTGTGGGTTCAGCAATTTGTATTTGAATTACATTGGTTACCAATAATGTACAGACCAATGCAATGTTTAAGATCCTTCTCACCGTGTTTATGATTCTTGAAGGTAAAGTCCCTAAATATTTGATGGAACTGATTACTATTGAAGATCCTGGTAGATCCCCGCGATGTAATGGCAACCGAATTTTTGAATGTATCCCGCTCTAATAAGTTAGGCGATAGGGCTTTCAGCATTGCTGGACCCCCAGATTATGGAACTCACCCTCCCACCCCCCCCCCTCTTGAACTACGGATGACAACTAACATTTGTGGAGTTTAAGTCGAAATTGAAGACTCATTTGTTCAAAATGGCATTCGAGGGATACTTGTAATTTCATATTATTCTATACCTAATTTGTACTTTTCGTACCTAATTTTTCTTTACATAAAATAACAATAATAGTATTTACATACTTCTTTCAAATGGAAAGTAGTGTTTGAAATTGAAAGAAACTAGTTGTCTTGCTCATAAAATATTTGGCCTGCTGCAATAGCCTGTCTACAATTTGATCACTTTGTGTTCATGGTTCAGAAGTTAGAGCATTTCACCTATGTGTCCATAACTTTTACCAAAGGCAAAGAAAGTCACAATCTCACTGAAGCTATATACACTTTTCGCAGTTCCTTGCTATCTCTGTCATTTAACAACATAGGGCTCAAATCTTTAAATAGGTAGTTGTAAAATTCTATTACGGTTTCATTTGAATTAAATGGCTTGGAAGGAACTTAGCGTTTTTTACTGCAAATCTGCCGTGGCAATTTATTGATATCTTGATTGTTTTCAGAATGGCAGCATTCATTAAATTTGAGGCTAAGACGTCATCAAACTTCTAAATCCTAAACCAGAAATTATACTGATTTCTGCTTTTCACCATATTGCAGGCCTTCATCAACTATGGTTTTCTTGGAAGTTATATGATTTTTCCTCCTTTGGTTTAGATTTACGATGATTTAAATGTTTTCAAAATTTTCCATCAATTTTTTCAAAAATCATTAAATTGCCGTAAAAAAAAAAAAAAAAAAAAAAAAAAATGGCTTGGAAGGAACTTAGCGTTTTTTACTGCAAATCTGCCGTGGCAATTTATTGATATCTTGATTGTTTTCAGAATGGCAGCATTCATTAAATTTGAGGCTAAGACGTCATCAAACTTCTAAATCCTAAACCAGAAATTATACTGATTTCTGCTTTTCACCATATTGCAGGCCTTCATCAACTATGGTTTTCTTGGAAGTTATATGATTTTTCCTCCTTTGGTTTAGAATTTACGATGATTTAAATGTTTTCAAAATTTTCCATCAATTTTTCAAAAATCATTAAATTGCCGCCATTTTAAGAAAAATCAAGATATCAAAAAATTTCCACGGCAGATTTACAGCAAAGTACTATAAGTTCCTTTCAAGCCATTCAATTCAAAGAAAAATGGAATAGAATTTTACACCCAACCTTTTACAGATTTGAAAGATTTGAGCCCAATGCTTCATTTAACAGCCTTTACACATGTCTAATATCATAACAGATTCTTGCATAATTTTACGAAAGAAATTTTTCATAATTCCCATGTTAAGTTACCAAGTTATTTTTTGCCAAACAATAGTTTACATTGCTCTTCTTTTCCTTTATCCTGCGCAGTTTTCCAAAATATTGACGGTTGTTTTTAACAATGAATTTTTTCGAAACAACCTTTGATTGATTCACGGATTTCGATCCTTTAAAGTTTCCTACCAGTAAAAAAAACGAGTACTTCAGGGGAAGGAACTTCCCAAGAAGAAACTTTCACGTTTTTCACGTTCTTGTAAAATGATAGGATATTCCATATTATCTTGTTGTTACAACCACCTTTCGAAATTTGCTACTAACAAGCATATATCGATTGAAGACTCAGAAGTTCAAAGAATCAATGAAGAGTTGACGACTAATGAGACATTACAGAATTGTTTAAGAAACCTTATCCTCGAAAATTTATTCTAGCGAAATTTTTCATTTTGGCCAATTCGCAAAAATTTATTCCAAAATTTCGCGTTTTCCCAACTCGCGAAACTTGTTTTTTGTTAAAGTACAATAAATAAACCAGAAGTCAGTCGCAAATTTTAATGATTCTTATGATATGAAACAATAGATTCAAAAATTCATGACCAAGAGGACTGCCCTGCATAGCAGCCAGGTTATCGATTAGGAGTTAGCTGCCCCTTACGTTTTGAAAGCCGCCTTTATGCCTAATCTGTTTTATAGGCAACCATGGCGTCGACTTTGTGAACGCCAGTTGAGAGTGATCTCAACCTAACCTCACTTGAGAGAGCAATGAAATGAGCATCAGACTCTTCCCATTCAAGGGGGACTTCGGAGTCTTTGTCTGTGTACACCAACACATCAAATGAGCCTGGGAAAAAGAAAGTAAACATTGATAATTGATGGGCAATTTACGTAAATTTTATAGTATGGCAAAATCAACGTTTAGCCAGAAGGTCAGTTTTTAAGGTGAATCAAACCAAGATTTTGTTGTTGACTTCAAAATAAAGGGAGGGCCCAAAAAGTAACCCCCAAGGCAAAATAAATACTGAAACATTTCTGAATTCTAGATTGTTACGACCTTCATATGTCATTTTAAGTACAACATAAAATATAACAACTAAGTAAAAACCAATTCATTATCAGCTGCAGTTACAGAAAAAAGAAAGAAGAATGAAAGAGAAGAGTCTCTTTCCTCTCTTCTGTCTTTTTCCTTTTTTCATTTCCTTTTGTTGTTTCCTCTTCATTTTTAACTTTTCTCATATTTCATATTTTCGTATTTAAATCTTTAAGGAGGGTTGCCCTTCGGCAAAAGCTGATTTTCAAGGGGCCCCCCATAAAAACATTATTACCTACTAATTACTCTACGAAACACTACAAGGACGATAATACCACGGGGAGCAATAGACTATGACAACCCGGCAGTTAACATAGAAAGAAATAAAATCTCCCGACTGAATCAAGAAAGATGTCAGTTTTTAACTAGAGGCCGTTCAAAGAAGAGCAACAAAGCTTGTTCGCGGCATCAACCAATTATCATATAATGAAAGATTACAAGCTTTAAAATTACCGACTCTTCAGTATAGGAGAAAGCGCGGTGACATGATAACAACTTACAAAATATTTCATGGCCTCGTTGACACTGACCCCTCAAAGTTCTTCAAGATCAACGACAATAAGACAAGGGGTCATAAATACAAAATAGTGTTGAACAAATGCAGATTAGATGTGAGAAAGAACTTTTATTCTCAGCGAATAATAAAAGATTGGAACTGCTTGCCAGCTAACATCGTCGAAGCAAAGGATGTAATAACGTTCGAAAAACTCTTTGACCGCCTACACGGGGATTCAAAATTCGAATTCAAACTAAACTAGATTAGTAGTCATAGACAATCAGGGTTTTATAGGCCTTGGCCTTCCAGCCCCTTAAACAACATTTATTATTATTATTAT